>JBCJKH010015237.1:0-19115 GCA_039877255.1 Loriculus beryllinus | reverse complement strand
CTTTCCAACCCTAGCTGTTCTTAACGTCCTTTCCAACCCTAGCTGTTCTTAACGTCCTTTCCAACCCTAGCTGTTCTTAACGTCCTTTCCAACCCTAGCTGTTCTATGATTCTGTGAATGAGGAAAGAAATAGCAGCAACCTAGACTCCTTGCTACTTCTCTTGCCTCACCCATGAGTTACAACCTGGACTGTGTTATCAACTCACTGAAGAACTATCTGAAAGAACTCATCCTACTTTCATACGTGTGGCAAAAAGTCAGGAGTCACATTCCTTTGCATTTTGTAACTCAGTGATCCTTATGGATCACCTCCAACTTGAGATATTCTATGATCCTGTAACTTTCTCATTTAAAAAATTGATTTAAGCCTGGATAATTTTCGAAAGTATTTCGAAAGTTTGGTTCACCAAAATACATATGAGTTTGATTCAGAACTTGCAAGGAGATATTCTGCAGCCTGTATCATGCAGGATATGAGATTGCAACTGTATGAAAAGCACAAACAAACCAGTCCTATTCTTCTGTCTTTTGCTGCAATACCCTTCAGGCTGTAATCTGCAGCTAAAATGTAGCAGGAGTTCAGAATACATCTTTTATGATGTTAACATCTGATTCCCAAATTTATGCCACATAAGTCCTCCCAGTAGGAATGCCTTGAAAAAAAACCAAAATTAAATGTAGCTAGCAGCAAGGTAATCAAATGAGATAGCAAAGCATATACTTGTAAAAATGTACATGAATTTTATTTATGAAATATTTGAGTTTTACCTTCAAGTGTCAAAAAATGCCAATGAAGACAAAGCGTTCAAATGTAGCCTCTTTTCAGAAACCATTACTTGCATAAAGTCTAAGAAGTAAGGAAAGGAAAAGGAAAGAAACTTTAATAATTGAAGGTTTGTTATATTCGAGGTTATATGCAGACCTCCTTGGACTAAATGTTGAGAGCTTCTGAGAAAAGAGTTTGCAGCCATCAGGTCATTCATTCTCATCTGTTCCTCCAAGGTTACGTAAAGATCAGAAACTAACTGCTTCATTCTGCTTACTTTTTTTTGTGCTTTTTTGGGGGTGAAAAATAATCAGCTTTGGTTTTTAAGACCAGCTAGGATCATAACTGATGAGTTTATGGATGCATCTTGCTATTGAGTTTTTGTACTGATTCTTCCCCACTAGGACAAACTTTGAATTATTTTTTTGTATACATATGGTTTAATGCTTTTTCTGAATAAGCTATCATATCCTTATTTTTCTCCTATACAGTGTCTCAAAGGATATTTGAGGATTTGAAAAGACTATGTTTTGATTAATTTGTTGCAATATTTATACAATGTTTTTCTTAATTATAATTTAAAAACCCCAGCAAACAAAACAAAAAGCACAAAGCCCGTTGTCTAGAAAAAAAATATAAAAGACAAACCACAAATATTTTGTTAGGCTTAGAACTGAAGTTCAATATCTGTATATTTTAGCCTATTTATCAATATAAATGTACCAGAATATATATTGGAGTGGCAAGACAAATTCTCCTGTTCTAAATAGTTCTAAGGTTGTAATAAAAACTACAGTACTAGAGTCTAAGGTCTTCTGGGGGAAATAAACTAAGTATGGATTTAGATACTTGCAATATTTCAGAAAAAAAATCCAATAAGTATTTGCAGCAGTGCAAAATAAATATAAATTATACAGAGGGTAATTCTTTCTACGCATTGTTAAACTTATTGTTCATGCTTATCTGAATGGAACAGGTTCAAGAATGAGCTTCATTATAAATTTTGTTTTAAAATGTAGGGTATATTCTCCACCAGTTAGCTGAGCTCTTTCTACAGGACTGAGGAGAGAGAACAATGCACTCCAGAAAGCAGTTCAACATGTTTCTAAAGCAAGGCAAATTGCTTTCTGGACACAGTTCTCTTTTTCCATTGACTACAGGACGTGTACTTTGGAAATTTTCTGCTGTTTTCTCTTTAAATTTCTCACTGCTACTTTTTGCTTATTTTAATGATTGTCCTGCACACAAATTGCAGCCAATTAGTGTACATTAGTATCTGCCTCAACTGTATTCACCATCCATAGCTTTTATCAGTTACTCTAATTATTGATTGGCCTACGTTACCCTGAAAGACCTCACAAGCAGCTGAAAGTAGAGTCTGTGGTTCCTTTCCTGATTTTGAATCCGTTTACTAAGCACACAGTAAATGGCCAATTTGCCAATTTCATCAGCTATGTAAAGCTCAGGGATACACCAGTAATTTATTTCTTTTAAAATGTGTTCACTTTTAAACAGGTTAGTCTAATTTAACTCATGGAGCAAAGTGAATCTATAATATTGCCTGTTTCTGAGCTAAGTTGCCTTGTGACTTTTTGTGTTTTGGAGCATGCATTTCTCTCTTGCTCAGCAGTCCAGTTTTTCTCCCTCCTTCAGCTCCCCTTCCCTGATGCTACTGCTTCCTGTTGAACTAGATGATCTTAAGGTCCTTTCCAACCCTAACTATTCTATGATTCTATGATTCACCTTTCCAACACCTGTCTTAACTCATTCTACATAACAAATGCAGAAAATTAGTGTGTATTGCACAAAAGCACGCATAATTGCATCTTTACAAAGTATTAATTTTTCTGCGAATGTTTTGAAATATCTGAATGACTTCATAAACTTTTTGTGTGGAATGAGGACGTTTACTTTTTATTAATACTTGTGATCAATATGAAATATGAAAAAGAGGAATAAAGAATGTATGTAATGCTTACCCATATGCCCTCAGAGAGCTTTCATTTCTCTCTTCTCCAGTGCCTTTACCAATTCCAGCTTTATTTCGTGCAGGCTTCCCTAAGTACCATAAAAAGAGTGCCTTTTGGAGCTGGTTAGCTAAAACATATAAATCATACATGCTTCTGAGACTTCCCTCCAGACATTCACCTAAACAGCATTCAGTTTTGCCAGGGAAAGCAATTTGAATGGATAGCTGATCAGGTCAAGTCGAGAACTCCTTTCTGTGTCTGTGATGACATCATACTAAATTAGGAGACCTTGGAGAGATCCTGGACTGAGTTTAAAATCTGTGGGTCTTTTGAGTTTTTTTGGGAAAAGATGATGATGAAGTCATCAGACAAGCTCTTATTTCAAATTTTTACCTGTGAAAAACTGCTTTTGAGAGTACAGCTTATTTCTTAAGGTCTAATCCTGTCGTGGAGGATGCCAGACCTGTTAAAACACACCAGGAACAACAAAATTCAATAGAAAAATTGTTCAGCCTTACTGGCATTAGAGGACACACCTAAAGTGTCAGTTTTGGGCAGATTAGGTAGCTCCCAGGATTTCAGAAAAAGAGGGAAGGAAACACCATCCACAGTCCTGACCTCTTTTCTGACATCCTTTGCCTCCTTCTGCCCCTTTTGCATTATAAAGGAAGAGGATGGATTTATCTGTAGTTGAAAAAGTTTCTAACCATCCTTCTCTGCCTTTAGCACTAACACGGTGTGTGCTGTGACCCTGAAGCCAGTAAGGCAATTCCAATCTGGCAACAGAACACTTATGTCATGCAGCATCCTGACAGAGGAGATTGATACTAGCCCAGGGATAAGTGTGTGGTATAGACATACACTTATATTTCCATATGTCTGCTTATAGCATGACTTTTGGTTTTATTCCTGCATGAAATCATCTCACTTCATAAGCATTGAAATTATATGCCAATGTGTTTAAAATTTTTAACAATCTTCATGGTATTAGGCAATGTCTAGACAAAAAACCCCACCACCCCACAACCTAACCAAATCCCCCTCTTTTACAGTGGCTAGTTTTGAATGTTCAGTAATAGTTTTAGCAAAAGTATGACATCTATTAGGGTTTTTTGGGGGCAGCATTATTAAACAAACTGATGGTGAGTAAAGCTGTGTTAATGCAGCTTCTAAAGTCATTAATTTCTGAATCAATTTTAGTTATTTTCACTCAGCAAGTTTATAATTAGGCACATAGATATACTTGTTACAACTGCCATGTATTTAAATCTATATGAGAGTTAAAAAAGCAGAGCAGCTGAGTGAAGCAATATTATAGGGTCTTCTATATTGAGAGAGGGTGAAGATATAGGATGATAAAAATGCATTTGAAATTTAATATTACAGGGGAAATATATATATAGCACATATTACTAATGCATGCATACCAGTACTGGAAAAATAAAACTTGAACTGGAAAGCATTCTCTGAGAAGTAACTATTCTCTGTTGGTGTTATGACCATGGGGAATTTGGGATTCAATGATGATGTAGTTTAAGAAGGCAAATCAGGTATATGCTCAAAGCATATTGGCTCAGATATTATTAATCATTAACTACTGTTGAGCCCACTAGAAAAAAAAACCCTCAATTTCCTGACAGCCCAGGTTTCAACTTTTGATGCCTTTCTTTGAGAAAAGAGAAAGTCTTTAACAGGACAAGAGCATTAGTGAAATCAATCAAGCCTGTTTTAATAGAAGAGTGCTGCCATCTGCCACAGCAATGTTTGTATCCATGCTGCAAAGTTTCAATATCTCATGGATTCATGTTAAAGCTCCAAATAATGTAACAGG
Source organism: Loriculus beryllinus (assembly GCA_039877255.1). Lineage (NCBI taxonomy): Eukaryota > Metazoa > Chordata > Aves > Psittaciformes > Psittacidae > Loriculus > Loriculus beryllinus. The sequence continues at coordinate 14,548 of JBCJKH010015237.1, read as the reverse complement.
GAAAAAAAAAAGGAGAGCAGGGGAAGAAGCCAAAAATAAATAAAAACCATGATTTTTGTACATGACAGAATGGTACGACAAGGAAGGAGTGAAACATTCATACCAGATTAAAAATGTTTGCTCTTTTTTCACTTGAGTACCAAGATTTTTAATAGGATCAATCATAAGCTCCTTAGGGCCATCTGCTTTTCTGCTAGCACAGCCCAAAGGCTGCCCTAGCCCTACCCACCGCTGTTCTCTACGGAAACATGCATCAGTTGTGAGACAACAAACAGGCCTAGGTACACTCTCGTCTATCCCAATATAGAGAATGAGGAAGTGACTGGCTGCCTGGAACAACTTCATACAGAAAAGAACATGGAGAACTTCTGCTTATAGATCTGGCTATGGCAAATAAATACTCCCTGAAAGAAGACAGGAGAAAAAGACACCATATAAATGAGGTTTAGACAACATAGTTGCACAATGTTCACTGGAATACTGTAAGATAGCAATAATTCTTCACTTTTAACAACACGGAATACTAAAACATGCACTGCCTACACCTTAATAAATACCACCCTCACTCTGTATTTTCTGATATTTGCAAAGATTTAGGATAAAACTGGTCTTTTGCAAAAGCAAGTTGTTTTTGAAGCACATTTGGTTTACACGACATTGGAAACTGGAAAGTTTTGCAGTGATACAAAACCTTATAGTCTAGGAATGGCACTGGTTCTTATAATTTCTTCAAACTAGAGACAAATCTGAAACACTTACTTATGTTTATTACCAGTTTTCCCCATAAATAGTCCTTTGAGCAATCATATTTCTTTAGCCTTTCCTGAGCACAGTCTTATATGTGGCCATGTATAATGCACCACTGTTTGCCTAACCTTTTCCTGTCTGCTTCTGTTGCATTTTTATTGGAAAGCTTCCAAAAATCTTTGTTAAAAACTGTTCACAATGAGATCAACAGAACACTTGATCTTTGTTGGAGTGCTGGTTGGGAAACACGCATGAATAGCATTCCCTGTATAAAAATACGTTAAATATGAAACTCAATAAAACAAAATTCATGATTATAGAAGAACACAGTCACTCAGATGAAATCTCAAAGGTTACAAAATCACACAAGCAGTGAAGCTGTCTATGCCTCAAGTAAAAAAGAAACCACAACGTGGTGTCAATGAGTACTACTTGGCTCACAGTTTTGCAGAAAACATTCAGACAACAGACAGAAAACTGTGCATGGAAAAATACATTGAATAAATACATGGAATAAGTCATTGTTATAGGAAACACTAAAAATGAAAATTGATTAATTAAAATGTATGATATCGATTCTGACTGATCATTCAATTAAATGCTAGAGAACAAGATACTGGAACAAAGGTTGGATTAGAATTATTAAATGTTATAATAGATTTGATCAAGCTCAAACTGTAATTAAAAATAACAGATGATAACTTATTAATCACTTCATGACCTATTCAGCCATTCTAAACGTATCCATATTTACCATTCCAGGGATAGTCACCACAATTCTTAGGCATCCTTGACAAATTACAAGGCACCCAGCAGAAAAGGAAACATACAATGCTTTCAATATAATTTAGCCATCTAAAACTTAAGCATCTAATCTAGTCGTATTTAGGTTCAGGCATTCCTCAGTACTCTGAAACAGGTTTCCTAAACAGGCCATTTATGGTATATTAAGGCAGGCATCTAAGATAATTCAGACAAATAATTATCCGGAGCTGCTAGTGGAGATGATATGGTTAATTTAATCTTACTTAAATATGTTCAGAATAAAGTAATGAATGAAAAGCACCTGAATATTTGACCCCTCAGTGTCTCTACTGAGTAGTTGAATGCAGGGTGTTATCATCTTTCATCAGACTGCAATAAATAGGATACTTCAGAGGCCATTGCTGTAAGTTAGCCATTATCTAAGGGGAACTCTAGTGTAGATTAGACACATAATCAGTTCCTGTTTTCTCATGTAATCATAATTCAAATATAGATACAGGATTGATTCTTCACTAGGGGTGTATTTTTCTAATGCCATGAGCCAAAAAAACAAGCCCATCATCTTCTTGAGAGCTTAGAAAAGAAAGAAGATGTAGAATTTGTACATTTTGCTTTGAGAACAACAATGGAAAAAAGAAGAAAATCTGTCCAAAAGACCAATATAGGAGTCTAGACAGGAAATATCTAGGGCATGAACCATTATTTTGGCCCTTCATAAAGTAAAAAATCTGAATTGTTGCGATACTAAGTCTATTTAATGTGAGTGATCTGGCAATTGTACCAGTAAAAGTAGCAACGTTTAGACGAGTGTGAAATCACTGATTCTTACAGATGAAACATGAATTAGGTGTGAAGAAATGAATTTGGAGAAACTCTTTGACGTTGCTAGAGGCAGGATTTCCCCTGTGAGTGGAAGCCATAGCACATTGTAGCAGAAGCATTATACATCTGCTCACACTCATTTTACGCAGGTGTGAAGTGATTAGAGTCAGAGGCATAAATGTTTTCTAGGAAAAAAAACTGTTTGGTTAGCATTACAGAATTGCTTTGTAAATCTGTATTCATCCTGTTAAGGCACAAACTGATGTTTCAGTATTTTAAAAATGAATCTATTTGAAATAGTTTTCTGTCTAGAATTTTCTTTTAGTTTCTTAGAAATTCACGATGCTTTTAAAAGCTGGAAATTGAAATCAAACATTTGCTTTTCACAAGCTAGAATGTTTTAAGGTATTTAAAATTCATTTTTTACTTTTTTTCTTTGTTATAAATCTCAAAAACCTGTGGATTTTTTTTCAGAAACTTTTGAAAATATTTTAGCTTAATAATGTGAACATTACTATGCATTACTTACTTATTTAGCATTTGATTAATCCTACTCACACAGGCCCAAACTACAGTATCTGAGGAAAGGTCACAGTAAAAGCAATTTCTAAATATAGATTTTACAGTTAAAGATGAATTGGACATTAGCCAGAAAGTTCTAAGAAAACACCAGCGCCCTGTGTGCTTGTGCATGCATCTGTGCAAATAATAGCCTTGCAACAGCAACTGAAAGATCTTGCTTAACTGAAGAACCAGAAAGTGGGTATGCTTTCATGACAGCAGATGTGTAACTGTGGCCACAGCTGAGTTGTCCCTTAGCTAAGCCTTTCCTAATACAGTGCGTCCCTCAGTGACTCCGCTACTACTCTGCTCACCAGCCCAGCTGACAGCCTCAGTTGTATTAGATAAGAGAGGACACTCAGCACCAAACAGCATTATCCCAGCAGTTGGTACTAGTAGTATGGCATTTCTTTTAAAACCATGGCAAAGAATCAGTGGCTCCATATTCATTGATACTTGATCTGTGCACTAAAGCAACAGAAATCTGATCTAGGTCTGGTGTGAGCATGCGATAGTGTTTCAGTTGTGGCATGCGAGCTGTGCCAGAGCAGACCATATGGTGCTTGGGCTGCATTTGTGTAGCTGCAGGAGAACAGATGATACTTGATCTGATCCTGAGTCTGCCAGGACAAAATTACCCTATCAAAATATTTTGAACAAATTTGAAGCAGCAGTATGATCTCGTGCCCGTTCTGTACTTAGCGAAGTGCGGCTTCAGCTCCTTCAATCATAGAATCATGGAATGGTTAGAAGGGACCTTAAAGATCATCACAATCGATGACAAGAAGCTTCAAAACAGACTTACTACTCTGAGAGGCTTTTTAATTTTTTAGAAAAGCAGACTTCCTGACATGAGTTGCAAACAGTGAAAAACAGAACAAAAGGATATTTTCATTGTAGAACTGGAAAAGAAGAGAATACTGTTGATCCGGTTAGGCTACATTTTCATACAAGGAAAAAATCAAAGTATACTTCCAAATAGATGTAAGTCCAAAGGAAGAAATTTAGATTTGAAACCTAGAACTCATTTCTTAAGTGTCAAGACTTTCCAGACTATACCCATATCTCCCAGAGACTGGGGAGAAATTTAGATTTTTACTTGTTTCCATCACCTTCTGGTAGATCGTTTATAAAAAAAAAAAAAAAAGTCTTTTGTTCTTTGCTTAAGTAAGGACTGCAGGATGAGAACATGGAGGCCTGGAATCACACGGGCATCCCTGAGATTTCCAGACTAAAAAAAAAATAATTCTGTTTTTTTTAAAAACATGTTCTCAAACCCAGTAAACTTTTGATTGATTTCAAAACATTTCAATCAGTGCTCAATAGAGAATGAAGAATAATGTCTGATTTCAGATCTGGCATTCCTGAAGAACTCAGGGACAACACCCAGGTAGGACAGGAAATTAAAGTAGGTGAAATCTCCTCAGAACATGTCTGTTTCAACCACAGCACAAGTCATTAAAGTTGGTGGTTTTTTGGTTTTTTGTTTTTTTGTTTTTTTTTACTTTCTAAGCATATATACTAATTTCCTTCACTCCACTTCATTCTTCTGGTGTTTGACTGTTTTATAGTAAAGCCCATTTTAAGAGATGGAAACATCCATATAATCAGTTTCTGAAGGGGTTGTAGCTGCCAAACCCAGCTTCTGTTAGCTGCTGCTCATTTGTTTCCACTTTTTCCTCTTCTCTGTCTTGTTTATTTAAATATTTTAATGAGCTTGATTTTAGTATCTATGTATTGCCATGTGTGGCACCAAGCCAGAATTGTTTCTCAGGTCATGCACTAAAGAGTTTGGACTGCAGAGTATAGTGGTTAATGTCTCTGAAATCTAATCCCACTTTTGTTCTGTCAAGTCTTGCATGGCTGATAGCAACTCAGCAGTAACGAAAGGTCAACTGGGAAGTCAAAGACTTACAACCTCTAAATCTCATTCGTCTGGAGACCACGCAAGACTTATTTCTTTCCCAATACTTAAAAATGAGAAGGCCTAGTCAAGAAACCACCTGCTTTACAAAAGACCCATATTCATTTCCCTGTAAAAATACAGTTCTGGATTAAAACAGAAATTAAATGGACTCAAGAGATAAGTTAAAACTGATAGCCAAAACTTTTGCACTCATGAGGAGACTCACTGTCTTTCAGGATAATGCTCGATAGAGTTAAGGCAATGCTCAATAGTCTCCCCATGTCTTAAGGCAAAGTTCTTGACTATGGTCATTGCACACTTTGCACTAGTAGTGGCCTTTGTGCTTATTTTGCCTTGGAGAAATAAACTTGCTGTATCATTCCTGCTCTGAACTACATTAACAGGAAATTAGAGCACTTTTAGTTGTTGGCTGCATTTTGCTAGTGAATATCTTTTGAAATGGAGTTAAGGCTCCCCTTGTTCCCACCTTTTTTGCCCATTTCCTTGAGGAGAAATTGTGAGGTCAGAGAAACCTGAAGAACAATATCCTGGGACAGGTATGTGCGAGAAACAGATGTAAGAGACATTGCTTCACGTTACACCCATATATAAGCACACAATTCACCTTTGTATACAATGTAGGGCAATATCAGCTCTTCCAGAAACAAACCTAAAACCAGACAATATCCTAGTTTGCACCAGCAGGTATTCAATGGATTTTGATAGTTTTTAGACTTTGTTCTTTAATTCTGATTATTTATAAATCTCTGTGGAGGTCTGGCAAGGTAATGGAAAGGATGCACATGTTCCTTCTGCTGATTACCGTGGAAACTGTATATAGATCTGAGGACAGATATTGCACAGTGCTTGTTCCTATAAGGTCTTTCACAACAGACCTTTTTCTCCACAATATATGAGAGCTGTCTCTAATTCCCAAGATCTGTTATGAAAGCTTTTGTGTGTGCACTGAGGCTTTTGGCAGAACAACATATTTCTAAATAATGACATAAACAAAGAGGTAAAATAAATGACCTTATACTTGCTGTTACTTTATTGTTTGCATAGAATACTTAAAGCAACATATCCTTTCCCATTGTCTTTTTATTTCTATTTCTTTTACACTATATTTTATACCATGATAGAAGAAAAGAATAGAAGTTCCAACAGTTAAACAGCTGTACCAGAATCAGGATAATGCCATGGTTCATTTCAGTTCTTCTTTCAGAAAAAAATTATTAACACTTTTTCCCTCCTCTTGTGGCTGCTCAATTTGGAAATTATTTAATTTAACTATTATAAATGATCCTGTCTAATGGAGAAAATAACCGTAGCCCAAACAAATCATGATGATATTACAGCTTCTTAATTAGAACAAATCACTAGTCTCAATTAAAAATGAACTTTGGTATCAAGAATCAAAGAGGTTTAATTTCTCATTCATCTTGACAATTGAGAACACACCTGGTATGTTTTAAATGCATTCTCAATGCTAAAATAGGTGTAATCTTGTTGCTGAAGTCTTTAGTCTGTCTTTCTCTTCCACTACAAGACTGATACAAGCCACGATCCTGCAGTAAGCTTCATGAGAGAAGACTCTTACAGAGGTGCCATTAAAAGAACTGGGAAGGGGAAGATGTCCACAAGATGGGTGAGAGGATATCGCAAAAACAAGAACATGCCATTACAGTACTCTGCAATAAGGAGAACCTGAATTTCTTCCCCACTTTGCTAGATTTGCCCCCAGGTTTGTGTGCTACAAGATCACATATAAGATAATTTGCTTTCAATCAGTTCTCTGCAGAAGAGCCCTATGGTTGCCAGGAGTACACCTGAAGCAGATTGGGTTTATTATGGCACAGGATATAAATTTAATAGAGGAGTGAGGCAGAAATCTATGAGGAAAAATAAAGCGTCAGAAAGGCTTTTAACAGCTGAAAGCTTTAAGGTGTGAAGAGATGCAACCCAATGGTATTAATAGGGATTTTGAGGCACCTAACAGATGTGGACAATTAAGTATTTTCCTGAAAGAGCAAGACTAAGCTGAAATGAAGATAATGTGAAAACAACTGACGTTATGTGAAGTGTGTTTTCTAAGGAAAATAAGACAATTACTCAAAACACACTTACACCTCCTATAAGAGTGTCAAAACCTGAGGTAATAGGGAAAGAAGGATCCTACCAAGAAAGGAATAGGAACACAAAGGGGTGGTACATTTTAGGAGAAAGAAAGGGTAAAAAGGTCAAAAAATAAGATGAAGTCATGTAGTGGAAGCTGACCAACTATAAAATAAAGGCAAAAGAAACACACTCAGACACATTTTAGGGGGGGATGGGAAACTCTCTGAAAAAATGCTTTCAAGTGTGGGAATAACTAGGCTTGAAAATATGAGAATAGAGAGAAAGATACATACTCGCACAGACAGAGACAAGATGAAATGCCTGGGTTCTATTTTCAATCACTAGGACTATTGCTTCAATGAAGAACTCATGGAGTAATTTTTTTCATGGGAAACTATATGTGTACAAAATGGAACAGAATAATTGAGATAAAAGGAGATGTAAAAATGTTTATTTAACTAAAATAGATGAAATGTGTCATTTTATTCCTTCTGCTAGTACTGAAACATATAGCCTTTCCTGAATAAAATTTCATTAAAATCCTTCCTCGGGGTAATCAGCATCAATTACAAGTCCTCATACAAATACAAAAATGTTTACCACAAATCATTCTTCTCCTCAAATATTTCAAACTAAATGGTTCTTCCATTAGAAACACCCATTTGCCTATTCCTAGTTTGACACTAAACTTCAGTAGTGAAGACTTCATGGCTGAAAGCAAAACTTGCTTAGTTAAATAGGAAAGAGGACTATATCTATATCGTATTCTGAGTAACCAGGAAAAAATATTTTGTATAATGTCAACAATAGGCAAGAAATATGCAGGACCACACACATGAATAAAACGAACAGAGTAATCCTCAGTGTTCTGTATTGTATAACTTTGCTCTAGGCCACACAACTTGATCACTTGTCTTTTTATAGGTAGTTCCAATCATCCAAAGCAGCCAGGTCCAACTACCTACAATCTTTATTGCAAGGAGCAATGGTGGAAAAGAAAGATACGTAAGGAAAGCTGCTTCTGAAATCTTACGTTACGCATAAGAGGCTTGCATATACTCTTACAGCCAAATATAATTTGAGAGCAGAGCCCAATTGAGCAACAAGATTAGATTGTGTCTTCTAGTTTTTCAATACTTTCATCAACAGTTGAAAATTGGGAAGTTGTCAGAAACTGAGGAAAAGAAATACACAAATGCAAAAGGAGAATTCAAAATATTAAGGACAGTTCTTACATTTTCCTTTATGTAAAACCTTCATGAAAAATAGACTTTTCAAAATTACTGCTAAAATTGTTATGCAACTATTCCATCTATAATTGTTATACTTATGACTAAAATTTATCTTTCCCTGAGGATAACATGGTTTTGGGAAAGTTTTGAAAAGTTCAGGACATCAGTGGACCTCATTTGCCTTACAGGTCATGCATGTATTTATAGATCTATTTACATTTCCTTCATGCCTGTAAATTCTAAATATTCAATGACAAAACAAAAAATTGTATATACTACCTTCTTTATACAGATAACTCCTACAGTATTTTGTAGATAATTGATGATAAAGTATATCAGCTCTGATGAAAAGAAATTTATTTTCTCATTAGCTGTCATATAGTGGAGGTTATAATTTGATCCAGAATCAGAAATCATCAGCTCTGTTAAAATCTTTAATTAATTCCTTCCTTTTTGGAATACCTGGATCTTATTTTAATTAGTTTCCTTTCTCAGACACTCTAGCAGAATAAATTAATCTGTTTTCAAATTATAGATGGTGTCTATCATGAATAGGTCCATTTTCCTTTAACATTCAATGGGCTTATAGTGGAGAAAGGAACAAATTACTTTCTGTGCTTTGCTTCTCAACATGAAGGCTGAGAGGCCATACTCTGACCTTTTACAAAACTATTAGTTAAGAAATGAATGAGCTATTTTCCAGGACTTTTGGGTCCAAGGAGCTTCTAACATGAAAAGAAGCTGAGCAGGGAGGTGTATTCAGACCACATGCTGTGTGCAGCTGAGCCCTGTCCATCTCCCAGAAGTCAGGCTCTGGAAACCTTAGGTAGAAGCTGATCTTAATCTGAAACACTCTCATATTTAGTGGCATTATATGTGAATACAGCTCAAGAGACATTTAGCCTTACATCTAACCTTTACAGCCATCGCTACAACACAGAGATTATCCTGGCAAACATCTGCAAAGCGGGCAGAAAACTGTAGGATGGGAATGACTGTGAGCAGAGCATCATGCCCCCTGCTGAAGTTAAACCATGCCGCACTGAATAAGGAGAGATGGCAAGAAACCATGCACTGGCCTTGCAGGAGTTTCTTTGCCCTTTGTCCACTTTCCTTGCTATATTTTTTCCCGGTAAGTAGCAATACTGCTTTAATAAATGACACAGCCATATGCCAGGAGAAGATCAATAGGTACATTGTAACCGTCTGGATCTTCTACAGATGTGCCTTTAACCATTTGCATGCAATATACTGCTTTCATTGTATCACAGATAATAATCAGCTGTTAACCCTTCATAAACAACATATGAAAATAATATAAAGCATGAGGGATCTTTTAATAATACGCATAATCTAAAGCAGAACAAGATCAGAATGCAACTGTGGCCATATGCAATTTTTCCCATTAGAGGTAAGGATTCAGGGGTATCTTTGCATCTTTTAGATAATCAATCACTCTGTGAAAGTGTGCAGCTTTCAGATAACCAAGCACACTAAGAACCACCAACAGAAGCAAGCCAAGCACCACTGGTTCAGACGGTTGCTTTGATCTCATCAGTCTCTGTTATTTTACTGTCATAAGACTATCCCTCATTCTGAGCTTCATTTGAAGTAATTGGTTGAGGCTTATTCATATCTTGATATAAGTGCTTTAATTTAGGTACTGCAGATCTCAGCATATCAGTTGTCAGACCCACTTAGATATACTCACACACTGTATTAAATGGGGGATTGAGATCAGGGTTTGCTTTGGAATGGTGATTCGGACTCAGAGTTGCCATGTACGTGGTGAACCACAGAGCTGAGCTGTGTTACGCTTGTCTTCTTTTCAATGTTTGATTATGCAGTGCAGGACACATTGTGGTAGGTCTATGTGAGGAAGACCAGAAATGTGGAAATAATGAAAAAAAAAATAAAATCTTTCCCTGTGGTTTAGGATGTGTTCAGAAATCATTTCTAAACATAACAGAGTGTAATCCAAAGGGATACAGATACTGTCAAAGAAAAAGAAAGAGCATTTAAGAAGCAGTTAGAATCCTTAAATCTTTATGCATATAAGTCCCTACACCCCACTCATATATGTCAAGTCATGGGGACTTCTGGCTTTAGCCCAAAGGGTGAGGTTCCCAGAGTTGTGGTTCAGCACATAGAGTCTCTGCTGCCTTTACAGCCCTGGAGCTCAAATATGTCTGTTTAAGCCTTTCCTCATGATTCCCAGAAGTATGATAGACTTTCAAGGCAGGGTTATTCACTTTTCTGTCACTCGTGAGCTCAAGAGTTATATATTGGTCTAACAGTCTCCCAGTCATATAGATGAGACACATGAGGTCAGGAAGTAAAAGAGGGATGAAGCTTCCTCCAGCAAAGGCTGTGCTGGGCTCCGTATGCAGCTCCTCTGTGTGTATGGCTCCCAGCTGCATCTATCACACAAAGAATCACATCACATGTGTTACCCAATTTACGTACTTTTACTGGGAAAGTGGATACCTGTGAAAAACACACACTGTGCCTGAGCTGTTCCCAATAGGCAGAGCTGTATCTGTCCCCTCGTGACTGCCCAATCAGCTGAATAGGGGGCACAGCATTAGGAGAGATGACAATGTGTCTCAGGATTATGTGCTCCCAAAAATCATCTGCAGCTTTGAGGGGGAAGTGGCTTCAAAGCAGCACTCCCTGAAGGCATGCCCAGAGGATGACAGCAGGTATTTGGAAGCACAGCTCATGGTGAATGAAAAGCCCTCAGGTCTGGGGCTGAAGCGTGGAGGGAAAAATGTTTCCTTGAAGCTAAATCTCGTTCTGGTTCTGGAAATCAGTAAATTCTCTGGGGACGTTACACCTATAAAGTCTGCTTTGGAGGAACAGGCAGGGGAAAAAAGAAATGACATTGAGGATAAAAAATTATCTGAAGGCAGAAAAGAACAGACAATCAGTAGTAAAGAAATGCTTATGAAAGGTCATTTATTAGACAGAGAAAGGGAAAAGCTGAGATCAGAACTGTGATCTTAACAAGATCCAGGCCAGGGTGGTATTCTTTAATGGGAAACTTCTGACAGATCACAAGGGGAAGCAGTCTGAAAACTCATCTTCCCAAAGGCCCTCATGTGATTTTGATTTGAGAGCATGAACAGCTCTGAACCCAAATGGCAGGACATCTGCTGACTAAAGCCTAAGAAAGTGCTTTCAGTTTCCAGTCATTTCTCAGTTGCAATGAATTTCTCTGTAGTTTGCAACCTTTCTGTTAACTGCTTCTCCTCCATTCTCTCAATATGCATTTTAATGTAAAGTTTTAGGAAAAATGTTTCCCTTAATACAGGTGCCTATTTTTACTGGATAATTGCAGTTTTCCTACTATCTCATATTCAGTTAGCAGTGTTGTGAAGCAATGTCTAGATCGGTTGACTTACACAAAACATACTTCACATTTCTGTGACAAGATTTTGTATATCCTTAAATTACGTACAGCATAAAACTATCTCTGCCAAGTGACCCGGCAGTTAAATTTTATTCTATATTGTGGTTCCAAAAGTGATGAAATTAAGTAGGCTTTCACATTCATTTCAGCATTTAACTTGTGTCTTAGCCCAGGCATATGCATCTGCATATATTATATACTGATGTTTTTTATGCTGTAGATAATATATGCATATGCCAAAATTTGTAACGAAATTGTGAAGCGTGCTGGCTATATGATAGCAGCATTTATGAGTTACTAGATGAATATATTATCAGCAACGTGCTGACGTGCTCAGCAGTTTCTGTTTCATAAGATGGTGGTAGTTGCAGCTTAAATGAAAGAAACACACCATTAATCTTCACCTTTGTTATCTTCTGTCGAGCATAAAACTGAACAACTGCAGCACTCCCCCTCACTGCAAAGTGGGGCAGATCTGAGATCTGTATCAACAGGTGGTTTCCCTCTGCTGACCCCTGGACCTTGTACAGACTCCGTCCTCTGTCCCTGCCATGTTCCTCCCCGCCACTATGCTCCCTACTTTCATTAGTTTGGGACCAGATGCCTACAGAAATGACAATTCACAAAGGTATTATTTAACAACAGAAACAAGTGAGTGTTAGTGCAGTCAACAGATGGATCCTATTTACACTGGTGTAAATCAGTGATGTGCCATTATGTGAGTTGAGAAAGCAGGAATACAAGAAGTGACAGGAGAATCCAGCTCAGTGTATCTGAGGCTGTGTTTGCTTAACAGCCAGTGCCTCGTGACTGTAAATTTAGGGACTCTAAATTTTCCAGGACAATCTAATTAAGGCCAAGCTTGAAAAAAGTGCATGAAAAAACAAATCAAAACAAAAAACCCAAACACCCCCCCCTCAATCTCCTCTTCAGCTTCCTCCCCACCCCCAAACAGGGAAAGGGGAAAGAATGAAAAAGAGTAAGAATTGCTGCCCGTCCTGATGTGTACGGCTTCACCATCTCCCTGAAGCAGAGTTTGGTATGTGATGTTAAGCACCTTGTGAACTAAATGTTAAGACTGATTCTGAGTGACAGGAACCCATCCCTTATTTACAAAAGGGCAAAACCAGCTTTCACAGCAGACATCATGATTTCCTTGCAAAAACTGCAAAACTGTGTCTGTCCTGTAGTTAGACACACATAACACCCAGCAGGAAGGAGTGGCCCAGGACTTCCTTGGTACCTCAGGGAATTACTGTGATACAAATGAAAGAGGGCACTTTTGTCACAGGGTTCTTACAAAGGCCCACAGAAGCAACCACAGTAGCAATGGTGAGATTGTGTAGTTCAGACAAATCTTTTGCACATTTTCAGTTTATGGTTTTTATATGTTGTCAACTTACTATAGTAAGTATATTATGGTTTTCTGCCTAAAAATTTCAAAATGAAAAATAAAGGAACTACAAGGCTGTATTTATCAGATTTCTTGCATCAAAATCAAAGCATTTGGCCTAATTTATTCTAAACCATCAACTTATAAGAAAGCATCTGTTTACCAGCTGGCTCAGTAGCTGCCCAAGCTAATCAGAATGACCTCAGCTGGATCAGGCTGACCTCCTTCAAGTTGAAGAGTCAATTCCTCCTGCGCATACAGATTCTGCAGTAGTTTTGAACTACAGCCTAGAAACCCATCTTCTGCCTTCTGCACCATATTATTTCCATATATTACATATATGTCTCAAACTTACAATTTTAGGCACAATAAAATTGGCCAGTTTTCTTGTTGGGAAAGTCATGTTTCTATAACATGTTCCTCCGTGGAGAGTAAAACAATTGCATCTAAACTTACCCTTCATGTACTATTGCCAGAGCATATAGATATTTCAATTATATCAATAAACATGATACTAGTGGCAAGGGAGAGAGAAGCTTGCATAGCATCTGCCTTGGGATTTATAACAGTTGTGTTTTGTTCTAACTGCTTTTCGAGTAGCAGGGGAGGTTTGCATTCCAGGTGTGGGTTATTTCCTCCTTGACAGAGAAATGAATGGAAATGAGAACAGGACAATGTTCACCTTTGTGCTAATATATAAATCCTTACTTTCATGTACAGCGATAATAAATGGGGAAGTAGCGACTGGTAAATTTAGAGATTTAAGTGGGTCTAAAACCCTAATTTCTTATTCAGGCATCTTCTTCATGGTGGCTGCTTCCAAGACACTAATCCAATTACTCACAGTTGTGAAAAATTTTAGTCCTAAAGACATGCTAGCACAGGCCTTTTTATCCTGAAAACTGTCCAAATATTTTACTAGATTCTGGGGGCTGATCCAGTTGTGAGTAACCTCATAGCTCCCTTCTCTCCCCCCACTGCACATGTGATTGGAAGTTTTGCAACGGTAAATGACCTTAAGAGTCAGTTTCCCTTCATACAGGTGAAGCATACATGATGTTAAAAAGTTGCAGATTTACTTTCCAGTTTGTTTAGACACTTCTCTCAGTGGAAAAAAATTGCAAAAGTGATTGCTAACAAAGCTGCAAATCAGAATTACAGTATTTCCAACTCATTTTAAAAGGCAAATCTTATTTTACAAGGTGTAAAAGAGAAAAGGGGCCCAGAAAGTGCTCATTTCAGCAACCACCATGATGGCTACAGTATGTTAGACTGTCATATGCAGACCACTTGTGTTTGGTTTGGAAGGCAGTATTTTGATTTTGGGTTTTGTTGCTTTTGGTTTTTACATGGAAGAGTTGGAGGGAGGGAGGGAATGAGAGGGGCGAAAGGAGAAAGGAAGGAAGAGCATGGAAGGAAGAGCATGAAAGGAAGAGAAGGGAAGGAAGAAAGAAAGAGGAAGGGAGGGCAGGAGAGAAGTAAGCATGGAGAGATGGATGGAGAGAAGGAGAGAGGGAATAGCAAGGCAAATCAGGATTCAAGGAATATTACTTGTTTCAAACACTGCCTACTTTTATTAACTGGAAACACAC
>JBCJKH010015236.1:0-38134 GCA_039877255.1 Loriculus beryllinus | reverse complement strand
TTGGTGGCCTTCTATGATGGGGCTACGGAACTGATGGACAGGGGTAGAGCAGTTGACGTCATCTACCTGGACTTGTGGAAAGCGTGATGGTGATAATACAGAACATCGGTTTAGTGCTTTAGAAATAAATTTAAAAATACAAAAAAAATTTAGTTTGACTTCATATTGACTCTTTATGGTGTTTAAGTTACTGCTAGTTTCATATGAGACTTGTTTTCTTTCCTTAGTCATCAGATGCACTTTTGGTGGCTATTGATTCGGAAGTGGTGGGAGCTGTTGACATTCTACTTAATCACCGACCAAAAAGATCTTCCAGACCAACCATTGTAGTTGAGTGCTGTTATCCCTTAATTTTTGGTTGGAGAGCGTGGGCTATTGTGTTCTGGGTAACTGTGTGTTTAAAACAATGTTGTTAAATTAAATTCTACATCTCCAAGGTGATACAGTCAGGACATTTATAGCATCTGTTGTCTTAAAGAACAGAATACATTAATTTGCTTTACCGCATAAGGAATCTAGTGAATTTATATGTGCCAAATGCTAACAGATGCCTGGTTAAGTCCAGAGGATTAAAAACAAAAAAGTGGTTCTAAATCTTTTCTTGTAGGCTGTTTGCAAGGTGATTAGCAGCCTTGACCTATAAAGGCTATGTATGTGTTGTTTGTTGTTGTATGTATGTGTTGAAGCTTCATAGATGTTATTTTTAGCAATTCTATAAACATCATATTTTCACCTTGAAATTGATCAGTTGAACTTTGTCTTGGCAATGCTTAAGTATCAAAGTTTAAAAGCTCACAAGTAGAGATAGAGGGAGGTATTTATGTGACAGTATAGTATAGTCAGGATAGTTTTCTGGGCTTAGTAAATATAGTCTTTTTTTATTCTTCCAAACTAGAGCAAAATATTTTTTTTAATATAATGCATGTATGTTGGAGAAGGTAGTCACTGTGTCAGGCGTTCTGTGTAAATAAAGCAAAACCATTTCTGTGTCCATTTTTCTTTTTCCAGATTAATCTGATGTTTGAGTGTTTTTACAAATTCTCCCTTATTTTTATGTCATGAAACATAGGAAAATATTCTGAAAGAGAGATTCATTGTTGAAAAGTCAAAAAAAACCTGACATATAAACACTAGTTGATCTATATGTAGTAAATTTAGATACTTCCTATGTTTTATTCCAGAAATTAATGGAACGCATTCAGAACCCAGAATACTCTACGACCATGGATGTGGCACCTGTCATTTTAGCAGCTCATCGTAACAACTATGAAATTCTCACCATGTTGTTAAAACAAGATATATCATTACCCAAACCTCATGCTGTAGGCTGTGAATGCACACTGTGTACTGCAAAGAACAAAAAAGATAGTCTACGACATTCCAGGTAAGACTTACCAGTAATAGACAATAATAAAGAAAATCTTGTCTTAATTCTCTGGTATTGATTGGATCAGATTCAGTATATTTTCTTTATCTCTCTAGTGAGGTTTATGGGTGGCTTCCTTTTATATATTGTAGCCTTTATTGTGCCAGATAGTAGATCTTGGAGATGGGTTGTGCTTGAAAAGGCTGGTGGGAGGCAGTGGTGTTTCTTTCCTTTTGGTTTTATCCTCCTAGTCACTGTGCATATTAAGCTAAGTGCCTTTGCCTTTCTACCAGTTATGTCATAAACCTTCTAGCTAACTTTGGTTTGGGAGCATAGGATCTATGCAAATAAATTTTTTCTCAAGTTAGTTAATGCTTGGGTTTACTTGTGCCAGAATGAGGAGGTGGATAATTTTGTATCCTTTTTCTAAGAGTGTTCATATACTATGGGTTGATGAATGAAACTAAAGGCATTCTTTTTTTTCTTCAGTAGTTTTGAAAGTAGAAAACTTTTTAATAAAGATTCAAATGAGGAGAGGGATTTGCCGGTCTTAACAATATTTTGTCTGGGTAACTTGGTAAGAATGCAATTTAATACGTGAGAGTTGGGGTGAAAAAGTTAGAGCTCAAAGATCATAAGTGTACTGCAATTACTATATACAGTTAATTATTACATGATTACTCCAGGATGTATTCAAATTATTCAAAAATAATGGGAGTGAAAGGCTAATTGTTGCTGATAATCAGCTACTATAGACCACGTTCTGGTATCTGTCTGATACCCCATGTCAATAACTTCAGTATGAGAAAAGGTGTCAAGGTATCAGGCAAAAAACCACTAGAAATGTCTGAGATAACAGCTCTTAGTTTAAACTAGAATGAATAACAGACATCATTTCAATATTCATGATCCAGTAGTTTTGCAAGAGGAAAACATCCCTTCAGATGCTTTTGCTGATTTTTTTTTGTATTGCATGTAAAAGCTCCCCACTGTTTTGAATTTAGTTTGTTAAAAAAGAAGATTGCCTTAAATGCTTCACTTCCACTTCCACTTGAAGAACCGTAAGAGCTACTGTATAACCTTAAAAAATGTCAGATTTTATCAGTACTTGTCTTAACTGGTGGCCTTTTGCTGATGTACTGATAACAGTTGAAGTAGTGAGGAAAAGAAGTGGGAACCAGTTTGGCTAATTCTTGATACACTAGAGCAATAGGATTCTAAGTCTGTGAAGGACAGTGTCTTCCATGTTGTATTACATTCAATGCGTGTAGTGTCTGATTTTAAGAAATCCAATTGTTTTGTCTTCCAGCTGACTGCATTATGTCAACTTTTGCAATAGGTTCTGTTTTGATACTACTTATCAAATGAAACATCTTCCTTTTGCTTGCTATTCTTCTCTCACAGGTTTCGCCTTGACATTTATCGGTGTTTGGCCAGTCCTGCTTTAATAATGTTGACAGAGGAGGATCCAATCCTGCGAGCTTTTGAACTCAGTGCAGACTTGAAAGAATTAAGCCTTGTTGAGGTTGAATTCAGGTAGGAATTGAAAACACAAACCAACTAACACCTTTGTGGAATTACATATATAGAAATGTGTATGCATTAGAAAAGGTTTATTCTTTCTTCTTTGTAATTGGAGTGTTTAAACTGATGATTTGACATAGTAACAACTTATATAATTCATGCCTCAGTAGTAGTCACTTTGACAGTTTAGTTACTTTAAATCCTTTTAGTGTAGACAGTTCAATGTGTATATTTGCACTCAACAGTTCAAATTTCAGGTCTACTCTGGAAAAATAAGTAGAAAACATGCTAAATGCTGACTTATTTCAAGATTACTTACCTATTACTTATAACAATATCTCATTAGTACTCTGTACTTTTTTTCCCCTGCATCAAGGTAGAAGTGTTGTTTATACTGACCTGACTCATGCTAAGAGTTGTTTCGGGTACTGTTTCTTAATTTTGCTCCTTGTAAGACTTGGAACAGCACATGTCTATGGATATGTGTATAAAGTGCATAGATGTATAGAAGACTTCATGTTTACAATGCCTTTCTATCTAATGAACATACACTCAGTTTAGTTTTATGTTTAAACTATACAGGTTTCTACCTTTTTGAAACTTATCAGCACAAAAGCTTTCAAGAACAGGAAAGCAAATGTTTGTAGGGGGTAAAATTCTACTTTCCTAAAAAACATAGGAATTTTCTGGTTTTATAACCTATTGTCTTTCTGTGCTGAGTGAGACAAGTAAATCATACGGTTTCTGTAGTTGTGTTTATTACATTGATAAATAGTATTCAGTGGATAGACTTTGATTTTCAGATAACAGGAATAAGCAAAACCAAACCAAAGTCCAAGTAGAAATAATGACTTATTAGTGCTATATTTTGTGACTGCTACACTTTCACATCTCTTGGAAATAATTCCAAGTTTTAGCTTTTTATGTGAAATTCATAAGAATTTGTCTACTCTGTTTCCCAATCTTTCTCTGCCTAATGGAGTTGCAGACTAAACTGAACCGTAATTGTCATGTTACATGGTATCATGTTACAGGGTTGTCTTCAGAATGCTTAGTCTTTGACATATGGCTGTTGGGTTGTGGAGTTTTTTTAAATTTGTCTTTAGCATAACATACAATCATTTTAGCATAACATATTTAGCATAACAGATAAAAATGAGTAATTAATGGTTTAATGGAAAATATGTGAGCAGTGGAAAAGTATGTACTGTTTCTGTGTCTTTCAGAAATGATTATGAGGAGCTAGCTCAACAGTGCAAAACCTTTGCTAAAGATTTGCTTGCACAAGCACGGAATTCACGGGAGCTAGAAGTTATTCTGAATCACACATCCAGCGATGAACATGTAGACAAGCGAGGATTGTTGGAAGAGAGGATGAACTTAAGCCGTTTAAAACTTGCAATCAAATATAATCAGAAAGAGGTTTGTCTTTACAGTCATTTGATAAGCTTTCCATCTCATATTTTGCTAGTAATCTATTTCATTTGTTGTTCTGCCTCTAGGCATAGAAATATAAATAAATTTGCAAGGTGTGAACTTTGGATGTGAAAAAGGGAAATGATATCGCAAGATACTGAGTGTTTCTTCAGTATTTACGGTGGAGAAGAATGTATTTTCTGTATTGGACTATAGACTACTGCTCTTCTATGAACAGTTCTGATAGTGGTAATGATTTGATCAGGTCCTCAGTAAATACCTTCCAAGGGAAACATGGATCCTTAGGATGCCATACGTGATTTATCACTTTCTCACTTGTCATTAGCTGTTTAGCTTTGTCTCAGGCTTTGTCTGTGCTGTTCATTGATTATGTAGCACAGGTCTAACTTATGCTGGTGTAACTGAATAGTGCCTCTGTTCCAGAATACTAGCACTTTTTTATGCCATCGGTATGGAACTAATTTTATGCAGTAGGTTATCGTTGTCTTTATTCTTTGACAAATTATAACTGTAGTTTTGCTGTGCCAGAAGGCAAATGGGTATTTGTGTGATTCTAGTATAAGGACCAGGGACAGAGAGACATGCAGAATCCATTTTCAGTTAGCACTTGCGGAAGGCATTGTAATTGTGCCCATTCAACATATCTAGGCTTAAACTGTTTATGACACTTTGACATATGTTTATGACATAATGTTTAAAAGTCATAAGCCGTAGTTGCGGAATGTCCTAGAATTACACATTTCTGGTATGCATTAAACAAGCATTCTGAAGTATGCTTTACAAGGCATTGCGTTTTACAATGTGGATATAATTTTATAATAACAGTATCTTATTCTTCAGATAAGATCAATGTATTTTATAGTAACAAACAATGAAACTAATGTATAATGTTATTTATATGCTGGATTTGTAAATAATTAAAAAATAATTCTTAGGGTGAAAACCATTGGAAGTCTAGTATGTATAATTTATGTTTAGTTGCTGGCTTTAGAAGGAAATCAAAATTATTAGTGTTTATAATCATAATGGGTCCATAGCACTTTTATTCTCTTATGAGATTACTTCAGATTGACATTCTTAACTTCTCCTGTTCACTGGTAACTACACATATTTTGAAAATTAATTTTAGTACTGTGAATTAGTAATCTGTATCAAGAAACCTCAGACTGATTTCTTGTTTGTTTCTTTTTCTCCCTCCTTCAGTTTGTTGCTCAGTCTAACTGCCAGCAGTT
Source organism: Loriculus beryllinus (assembly GCA_039877255.1). Lineage (NCBI taxonomy): Eukaryota > Metazoa > Chordata > Aves > Psittaciformes > Psittacidae > Loriculus > Loriculus beryllinus. The sequence continues at coordinate 32,575 of JBCJKH010015236.1, read as the reverse complement.
TCTGAACACTGTGTGGTTTGGACAGATGGCAGGATATCGACGCAAGCACACATGCAAGAAAATTTTGACTGTTTTGATGGTTGGCATTTTCTGGCCAATTCTGTCCCTGTGTTACCTGTTAGCTCCTAAGTCTCGAGTAGGTCGCATAATTCACACTCCTTTTATGAAGTTTATTATTCATGGAGCTTCATATTTTACATTTCTGCTATTACTTAATTTGTATTCTCTTGTCTACAATGAGAATAAGAAGAATACAATGGGTCCAGCTCTTGAGAGAATAGACTATCTTCTGATAATATGGCTAATTGGTAGGTATGATTTGAGGAGATCGGATAACAATTGTTCATGTTCATAGCCTCATAGAATGATTTGGGTTGGAAGGGACCATAAAAATCATCTCTTTCCGCACCTCCCACTAGACCAGTTGCTCAGTACTCCATCCAAACTGGCCTTGATTGAACAATAATAATTTGTACTGCCTTGTGAAATTGAGCATGTTACTCATTGCTTGACTGAAATTTGCTCTCACAAGGGTAGTGTTACAGGGAAAATAAGCCAAATACATTTTGAGGAAGAGATGGCAAGTGTTACAATAATCTGTAGTTATCACATAAAATGAAGTATAAGAAATGGAATATTGTAGGATCTAACAGAGGAGGTATGTGAATTTTTCTTTAGGACTGGTAGCATTCAGAGTGATGTAAGTGAGATTGAGTTGTGCAATAGCAAATGAATGTAAAAGCTCTCTGTCTTCCTAGACGTTTTAAAATTCTGATCTTGAGGAGAAGGGGTAGACACAAAAATAACAAAAAAAAAAAACTTCAACACAAAACAAAACCTAACCAACCAAAAAAAAAAACCAAACCCAGAACACCAACAAAAATAACATGAAGGCAAAGCAAATATGTGTTCTTCAGATGGATAGTTTTGTAAGAGCCTGTCATCAACTAGCTTTCCTCAGTGCTAGATAGAGTAATAGGATTGATTCAGACATCAGTTAAGGTTTTTTCGAACAACTTTTCATGAATAGGTAGTAGTATTTATTATGTAGCTGGTTTAATCACTGCGTGTCAAATCTGGTTTGTTTTTTCATCAACCAGCAATCCACGGAACTTTTAACTTCTTCCAGCTCTCTCTTGCAAGAAGTGTTTGGACAGCACTCTTAGAGATATGGTTTAATTTTAGGTTGCCTTGTGTGGAGTCAGTGATTGGAGTTGATAATCTTTGTGGGTCCCTTCCGAATCAGGATATTCTATGAAGTCTATAAAAAAAGTAGTAGGAGCTTCTTAATTACTTGTGTCTGCGTATGATACTATGAATATTACCAGTAAAATGGTTTCTTTGAAAACCTGTGATCTTTATGTAATTGTAAAGTAGAGCCACGGAGATTCTGGCTTAGAAATATTTTCTTTATACCAGGAAGGAGAGAGATTTATGTAAGTCTTTTAGCAAAGTGTACATAGCACACTTTTTCTTACTATGCCTTCCTACATTGCTGTGAAGCTAACTCAACAAATACAGTCACACATAACTGATTTTTTTTTTTCTTCGTTCACTGGGTCTTGCTCTAACTATTCTGTGATTCTGCTGGGCCAGAGTTTGAGAGAAATTGCAAAGTTCTGAAAGCTGAACCAAGTCTTAACAGTTTTGAGCTACCATTTATACACATGCTCTTTTCTTGTCTTAAATACAGTAGAGTACAACTGAAGTACTCACTCACCCCCCCCCAAACATTAAACAACTGATTACTTGTAGAAATCAAAGGTACCATTATATTTAATCTAATGGTCCTTTCAAGTTCTATAAAATGTCAAGTCTGTAACAGACATTCAGTTACTAAAATTCTTAGCAACTGTATGATATGTTTAACAATGGTAAAATTGAGCTTTCTATAAAGATCCTGAATATTTAAATATATGTTGCTCTTAGTTAAACTTCCATTTTTTGTAGTCTTTTAAGTCATGGTCTCTGCTAATGTTGTTACCTGCGGTAAGAAAGGTTTCTACTTTTTGGATCTTTTCAGTAGCAGTCACTGAGCTGATTACTCTTAAGTTGGTTTTTTTTTGGAAGTGTGTAGGTATTATAAAGATACTTGATACTTTACAGAGCACTATAATGCTTTCTATATTGCTTTTGGAAAAAGGTGACTACTTTTCAGTCAGAAGCAGCATTCGTATTCTAGCCCTCTACCTTTATTTGGATTTGACCATTTTCCATCCAATTGTTCCTCCTATTCATTTCCATTTTTTTAATAGAGAATGTGTTTCTTCATTGGAAACTAGTCTTGAAAAGGTTAAACATCTTGTTGCCTTATGATTAATATTGGTAATCCAGTACAGAGCTTCTCATAAATTTAGTAGGTTACTCCATTTCTTTCTCTTTGCTACGATGTCATTTACAAAAGCCAGTCAAAATGCTTTTGTTGTAAAAGAGTATCTATTAAGTGCTGTGGCTTGACTTCTCTGGCTTTTTTTTTTTTTTTCCTGCAGGAATGGTGTGGTCAGATGTTAAAAGACTCTGGTATGATGGTTTAGAAGACTTTTTAGAAGAATCCCGTAATCAGCTTAGTTTTGTCATGAATTCCCTGTATTTGGCAACTTTTGCCCTCAAAGTCGTTGCCCATAACAAGGTGGGTACCCATCTTCGTAGTTCCAGAGCTCCTCTGGGACTGCCTTGTCCTATCACTACAGTCCCTAATGAAGAGTCCAGCATCCTTGTAGGCCCCTTTCAGATACTGGAAGCTGCTATGAGGTCTCCACGCAGCCTTCTCTTCCCCAGGCTGAACAGCCCCAATTTTCTCAGCCTGTCTTTATGCAGGAGGTGCTTGAGCCTCCTGGACATTGAGCCATTGACCACAACTCTTTTCATGCAGGCACCCAGCCAATTCTTTATCCAGTGAGTGGTCCGTCTATCAAATTGATGTCTCTCCAGTTTAGAAACAAAGATGTCATGTGGGACATTGTCAGACACTTTGCACAAGCCCAGGTAGATGACCAACTGCTCTGCCCCTATCCATCAGTTCTGTAGCCCCATCATAGAAGGCCACCAGACTGGTCAGGCAGGATTTCTCCTTAGTGAAGCCATGTTGGCTGTCGCAAACCACCTCATTGTTTTTCATGTGCCTTAGCCTTCCAAGAGAATCTGCTTTGAGATTTTTCCAGGGGCAGAGGTGAGACTGGCATTCCCCTTCTTGAAAGTGGGGCTTATATTTCCCTTTTTCCAGTTGTCAGGAATTTCACCTGACTGCCATGATTTTCCAAATATGATGGACAGTGGCTTAGCAACCTTATTCGTCATCTCCTTCAGGACCCACAGATGGATTTCATCAGGTACCATGGACTTGTGCACGTTCAGGTTCTTAAGATGATCTCGAACCTGATCAGCTGAATTGCGGGCTCCTAGCCAAGTCCTGTCAAGGACTTAAGGCTCCCTTGGTGGCTCTTGCCACTCAGAATTGAGGCTTCTGTGTTTCCCCTCACTCTGGTGTTAAAGGCGTTTTCTCTGGAGTTACTGAGGCAAATGGGAGTTGGAATATACATCAAGACATGTCCAAGTACTTAAAACCCCAAACAGAGCTACAGTCTTCCTTGTAAGAACTGGCTTGTCTTCCAAATGGCTTCATGTTAACTTCGGGAAATCTCAATATACAGCTCATATGACTTGGCCTTTGGGCTTGCCTGATTCCATGGATCAGTACTATGCAGGAAGCTAATGGTAATCACTGTGTTTAGCTTGCTTTTTTGTTACAGAAAGTTTCATTCAGCTTTTGATTATATATACTCAAATTTCACAAGTGGTTGTGGGTTTTTTTGTTGTTTTCTGTTTGGTTGGTTGGTTTGGTTTTTGTTTGGTTGGTTGGTGTTTGGTAGTGGTTTTTTGTTTGGGTTTTGGGCTTCTTGGGTTTGGGTTTGGTGGGTTTTTTGTAGTAAGGAAAAAAGGCCCAAGACGATAGAAGAGCCCTGACTTTATGTGAAAAGCCATCTGGATTTGATTGAAGACACAATTTTTAAAAATGATCACTCCCATTCTGTTGTTAGCAGCACAGCATATGACAAGCTGCCAGTCCAATTGAATATGAATATTTTAGCAAAATTCAAGCCACTGCAGTAGCACCATTATTTTGTATAGCAAACTGTGAGTTGACAGCTGTCAGGCAGCTGGGAGGGAAGTAAACTGGTTCAGTTCTTCCCAGCTTGGTGTTTGGCTCATTTCCCTATCCTTGCCTTGATTCCAGAGGCTGGTAATCATTTGGAAAGGAAAGCTCCAGTTTTTGAAGAGAATTCACTCTCTCTTGGAGACAGAATGCCATGTTGGGCTGCCTCCCCAGCCATTTGTTCTGCAAGCAGCATATGTCTGTAGTATTAGTTCCTTTGCTGAAGTACGAGCACTTTGTGGCTAATTTAAGTTGTAATCTTTTTTAAGATGTAGGACTCCTGTCCTGTGTAGCAGGCACCTAATGGCTTTTTTTTTTTTTTTTTGGCAATTTTTATATGGAAAAATTATTTTTATAGCTTATTCATTGTTTGGAAAACTAAATAAAAATGTTTGGTTTTTAGGTCCATATTACAGGCACTGAAACTGTCAGAAGTAAAGGAAAAGTGTAGCAGAGATATTTGTACATATGGAATTTCAGTGTATAAACCCATGTTTATCCCTGTTTCTTGCCATCTTTGTGCACCACTCTTTTGGGAAAGTAATTTTATAACAGCTTTGAGTTCCTTAGTTTTTAAATGTTCATCTTGAGACAGCAGAAGCTGTTAATATAATGCTGAATGTTTTCAGTCAAGCCAAAAGTTAGGGATCTGTGGATATTCCATGAATAGTTGAATAGTCTAATGGATCTACTGTAAGGGTGTGTTTACTCCAACAGTTTACTTGTGACTGCCATTCTCTGTAGTAATTCATAAAATCCATTTGTTGAACCTCAGGTCCTCAATTTTTCTAAATCTTTCTAAAACTGGTTAAGACCAGGTGTCACCACATTGCATGTGTACCTTACTTTTCTTTGCAGCATTTTGATGTTGGTTTTGACTGAGGCCTATTACAGTAGACAATGTACATGTTTACAAAGTAATGTGCATGCAAAACAGAGTAGAAGGAAAGCAAAACATAAATAAATGGTTTGTAAGTTTTTGTCTAAAAAGTGTGGTATCTGAAAGATGTAAATCATCTATGAATCGTATGTGTTTATTTCTTTTATGTTGTTTACTGCTTTGAATGCAGAAATAGGGATTGGTGCATGAGTGCATTGCTTTCTAATGTCAGTGATCCCAGTTTGTCCTTTTTATGTTACAGTTTCATGATTACGCTGAAAGGAAGGACTGGGATGCATTCCACCCTACCCTTGTGGCAGAAGGTCTTTTTGCCTTTGCTAATGTTCTTAGTTATCTGCGTCTCTTCTTCATGTACACAACCAGCTCTATTCTGGGACCGCTTCAGGTGAATACCATTACTGCTTGAGAAAATATAAAACTTATTTTTAACTTGCTATAAAATATCTTATTGAAAAGAGAAAAAGAAAAGTGAAAGTAAGAAATTTGTGAAATTAAAAATACAAGTGATATTGCATTGGAATTTGATTTTTTTTTTAATCTCTCATGTAAAAGATACTCATTTAGATGGAAAAAGGTAAGGATAAAAATGCAAAACATAGTGTACTTAACTTTCTTACAGTAACTTTTCCAAGATAACTGTGCCTATATTATCTTTTTGTTTTCGTCTGTTGTTAGCTTCACATACTGCATAAATGTCTGCAGTCTGAAAACTAAGGATCAGGTTCCCTATTAAGTTATATGCAAATGATTGACCTGATTTCTTGCCTCTAGAAAAGACGGATGAATGAGGTGTGTATCAAGGAAGAGTAATCAGAGACATTTCTGTTTATGTCTGTGATCTAGGGGTGCACATTGAGTTGCATTGTGCAAGTTGCTTTAGTTTGAAGAATACAAATCTCCAAGAGTATTGAAATAGTCATCTATTTCTCACCAGTTATAAGAAGGGAGAACAGGTTTCTTCGTACTTGAAATTTTCTGGAGTAATAATGGCAGTAAAAAAACCCCAACACATTTTAATTATGTAATACATTTAATTCAGTCATCTGGAGATGGTGGGTTAACAGTCGTGTGTTGCGATATTGGTACAGTGGAGACCACAACAGTTTCTAAGCAAATTTTTCACTTGAACTTAGAATTTAGCTTGGTTTTGTGCCAAGAATTTAGTTTTTCTCTTCCTGATTTGTGAGTGGATATGGAGTTTTATACTGACTTTATGCCATGTACTTTTTTTTTGTTAGTTGATTTCTTTTTTGTTTAAGCACAGACAGTCTCATCTTAGTCTTGGTGCTATTAAACATACTGCAGATAAAGCGTGTGGACCCGAGGGTGCAGTATGATGGTATACAATACAGGAGGGATACCCTTAGGGAGAGGGGAGGGAACATAGACTGTTATTAAGATATCACCTGGGTAGGATGCAGTTACCTTCCTGAATCCTTTTTAGATTAAAATGAGGAAGAAAGCTTCCTTCTAAAAAACATTGTGAGTGGAAGTCACTTCTTACTCCACTAGCAATTTTTTTCCCTTCTGTGTTTTCTTTTGTTTAGCTTAAGTCGTAAGCACTGAGTGATACTGTTTCTTTGCCAGTGAAAAGCCCTTACAGACTAAAGCACTTGTTGCTAAAAGCATAGCTTACTGAAAAAACTTTGTATAAGTATAGGTATACTGCCAGGTTCTCTGGCCTTACTTCCTGGAGACTTATGATAACAAATCAGATCATAGAATCATAAAATGGTTAGGGTTGGAAAGGACCATCTAGTTCCAAGCCTTTTGTCTTGTGCAGGGATGCTTCACGCTAGACCATGTCACCCCAGGCCCGGGCCAACCTGGTCTTGAACACTGCCAGGTATGGAGCATTTGCTGTTTCTTTGTGCAGCCTGTTCCAGTGCCTCACCACCCTCACAGTAAGGAACTTCTTCCTTATATCTAACCCGAACTTCCTCCATTTAAGTTTGAACCCATTACCCCTTGTCCTATCGCTGCATTCCCTGATGAAAAGTCCCTCTCCAGCATCCTTGTAGGCCTCTTTTGGATACTGGAGGACTGCAATGAGGTTTCCACACAGCCTTCTCTTCTCCAGGCTGAACAACTCCAACTATCTCAGCCTGTCTTCATGTGGGAGGTGGTCAAGCCCCCTGATCATCCTTGTGGCCCTCCTTTGAACTTGTTCCAACAGATCCATGTCTTTCTTATGTTGAGGACACCAGAACTATACAGAGCACTCCCAAGTGGGGTGTCATGAGAGCAGAATAGAGGGGCAGGATCACCTCCTTTGACCTGCTGGTCATGCTAGCAGACAAGTCACTGTTTGTTTTTTTTTTTGTACCAATAATTATTCCCCCCTTATTTATTTATTTCATTTTTCTCTGTTAATGATAGGATTTAATTAATATAGCTGGTTGTTGGCATTGTCACTGAGTTTGCAGGGTCTATTGAATACAAAGGCACTTGGAATAAGCAAGGTAATCATCCAGTGATTATACTGATGGAATTTGTCCTAATAGGTCAAATCATTGCTTCATCCTCTTTTCTAATGAGCGGGACTAGTTTTAAGAGCTCTGTGGCAAGGCACAGCTTGTAAGGATGCTACAAGAAACATTATCACTATTAAGTGTGAATATTTGGGAGCAGCATTTTCATTTAACTCTTCTTATGCAACTAGAGGTATACCAAAGGAAGTTCTCAAGTAAATAATTTTGGCTCAGATCACCAGGTCTCGTATCGGGGCTTTAGGATCTACCTGAAAACCTCCAGCTTGAAGATTCAGCTCATTTTTATGAGTTGCAGTACTTAATCTTGCTGCACAAATAATTCTCTCTTAGAATATTTTTGATGGAATAGTCCTTTGAAAAGAAAAAATAATTGGTCTTTCTAAATCATTGTAAAAAATACTTGAAAAAGAATGTTCATACTTCTTAGAACCAGTTTAATATTATTGGAAGATGCTTGATTCTCCTTTCAGGATTTTCTTTGATTGGCTACTTGTCCTTTTGGCTCTAGCTGTGACTACATTGCTGTTAATTATTTTTATGTTTCTTTTATAAAATTTTAAATTGAAATATGCTTGTGTACTTTGAAAAAAATACTGAAGTTTTTAAGTTGCAGCAAGCATTAGGCTTGTTATACAAATTGATTGAACACTGAAGTCTGTCCACATTTTAAAGAGATTCACTGTTTAATGTTCATATTTATTTATGTACTAGATCTTCCACAAGTTTTTTATTAGGAGGCTATGTTATGAAATTTTCCAAGTAAATAAAAACAGTCAACAGTCTCACCATTCAGTGGCACACTGAAGCTTATGTTATTACTGTTGGCCAGTACAGCTTGTGCAACAACTCCTAGAGTTTTTCTGAAAGTAGGTCACAAAGTTCAAATGGTGGTAATCAAATATGGCGTGGAAGCCCAATGGTAGGCAGGTACTGTGGTCTGTTGGCTATTGGAGTTATTTTTAAGCATTCAGTTACTTACTGATTAATAAAACCTGTTTAAATTCAGATTTGTAAGTTGACTGTGTAGTGGTTTATTATTGTTAACAAGAGGTAGCATATTATTTCCCTGGACTAGATAATTACTTTTCAAATTCTTAGAAATTCTAAATACGAAGAAAGGAATAGCATGAGTATATGAAGAAAGCAGCTGGTAGTTGGTCTGTGTTATTACACTATTCTAAACAAAATAGCTTTGAGTGAGTTGCACTTTTTGTGCATCTGTTTCATCTACTTGATCTCTTTCTCTCTTGCCTTCAACCATGTATCAATTAAAAAGTAAATGTATTGTTGTTGGGGTGATTTTTTTCTTTAAAGGGTTGGATGTGGTGAAACGGTGTGATGTACAGTACAATCATCCTCTGACCAAATGGTACAAGTACTGCACAGTTCTGCCTGCAGTTGCAAGTTCTCCATGACGGTGGCAAACTGTGCAAAGAATCAGAGAGGCTCTGCTGTGTAACAGGGGTACTCACTGAGATTGCACCAGAATTGGCACTGCATCTCCCAGTAAACTTGTGCTTGCAAAACCAGACCAGTGGTACAGTTCTGAACTATGATTTGTACAGATTGTGATTCATATAGAATCAGGCTTTCCACACACTGATTTCTTATACAGGATTAGATTTATCCAATCCCAATTTCTGTATTTACATTCTTTATAATAGTATATTATTCTCTGAAGAAGTTTGTAGGAAGAGTAATTTAAATGATGTAAACAGTTTATGCTGTCTGTAAAGAAATTTACGCTTATGACAAAAGCAAGTCATTGATTTCTCTGTGGTGGAAAAATGCACAAGCATAATTTTTTATTTTTTTTTAAGATGCTGGGTTTGAGGTTTTATTTTGTGGCCGGTGGTGTTGGGTTTGGGAGTTTTTTGTGCTGTTGCAAACTTTGGTATAGGATACTTTGAAATGGAAACTAATGATGTGAATTCAGTGTCCTTTCTATACACCCTTCATTTTTTTGTGTGCTTCAAAACCTACATATTGTATATGTTTAAAATCTTACATAAATCATACAGTGAATTAATTCTGTATTCTGCAGATGGACTTTGGTATACTCTCTTTTGATTAGTGATGAATTACAATTCCAAATGTTTTAATTAGTTCAGTGAACTTACTAAGTCTTCTTAACTTTCTATATTGGTATTTATGTTCAAATGCATTTCATTTACTGGTTTAATCTGCTGACTTGTGAGGTCCTTATTACCATTGGTATTACAAATAAATAATATTATAAATATTGTAGATATCTATGTTGTAGATACTATTGCTTATGGTTAATTAAAGGAGATGAACTTATTAGGTGATGTTAAAACTACTTGAATTTTCTTTCTGACGTCTAGAATTTTTCACTGGAAAATGGTATGAGGGTAGCTCCTGATTTTGAGGTCTAATTAGCATGTAAATTTTAAGTTAAACATTTAAAATGTAGGTAGATACTTTTTTATTGATTAGAGGGTGGGGAGATTGCAAACAAAAAATAGTTACATGTTGTACTAAAACTGGAAATAAATCTATTTCACAGATTTCAATGGGGCAGATGCTGCAAGATTTTGGAAAATTTCTGGGCATGTTTCTTCTTGTCTTGTTCTCATTCACAATTGGATTGACACAACTTTATGATAAAGGATTTACCGTAAATGAAGAGAAGGATTGTGCGGGTATTTTCTGTGAACAACAGAGCAATGACACATTCCATTCGTGAGTTCGATATCTCTGAAATAGCTTTATTGTTCCTAGTAATGAAACAAAACTGGAATTTTTCACTGAACTTAAATTTACATTCAATAAACTCATTTTTGGTGTTTGCTTTACCTAACCAGATTTTTTTTTCTTGTTTTTGTAGGTTTATTGGCACATGTTTTGCTCTGTTCTGGTATATATTCTCCCTGGCGCATGTAGCAATCTTTGTCACACGTTTTAGCTATGGTGAAGAATTGCAGTCTTTCGTGGGTGCTGTTATTGTTGGTACATACAACGTGGTGGTTGTGATAGTGTTAACTAAACTCCTTGTGGCAATGCTTCATAAAAGTTTTCAGCTGATAGCAGTAAGTGGTTTCTGATTAATTACCAGTAATTACTAGCTCTGTCTTTTGGATTTTGCACAAATTTCTTCCTACAATGTATAGACTAATCTACAGACCACCATGGATGAGCTCTTTCTCTGAGTTCACAAGAGGCATCTTTCCTTCAACTTTTCTTTATTTCCTTGCACTTTTTCTTTACATTGATCAAAATAAAATGGATACTTTGCATGATGAACATGTGCAAGGCTTTGGCATTCTGCGAATTGAAGGCTTTCTTGATACAATGCCTGTTCAAGTCAAGATGATATTCTTGATAAGGTAGTGTTTGGGCATTTGATTTGGGGTTTTATACCTTTGTAACTGAATTCTGTATTTAGAATATATAGGGAACTGAAGAGCTCTGTTTTTATTTTAATTATTTAATAAATTATTAATTATACATTATTTATTAATTCTAAATTTTAATTATAAATTAAATAAATATAAAAAGAAAGTTAATTATAAAGTTATAAATAATTATAACATATTATTTATTGTTAATTATTTAATAAAACAAATTTATTAAAATACTGTATAATCTATATATTAAAATACTATATAATCAAAGTTAAATAACAGTTTTTCAGGTATGAGAAAATAAAACTTATGAAATAGCCTATTAATATTTTTCTTCCGATCTCTGTTAATGTTTCTGATACTCTAGAATCATGAAGATAAGGAATGGAAGTTTGCTCGTGCCAAGCTTTGGCTTAGCTACTTTGATGACAAATGCACGCTGCCACCACCTTTCAACGTTATTCCCTCTCCCAAGACCATCTGTTACCTTTTCAACAGTCTTAGTAAATGGATCTGCTCTCATACATCAAGTGGCAAAGTGAAACGTCAGAACAGTCTAAAGGTAAGAAATGACTGGGGGCTTGAAGCGGGAAAGGTGCTGCTTGCTAAAATGAATCAGCAAACTGCTGCTTGAAGCTGCCTGTCACATGGTGAGTGCTACTAAGGTAAATAGGATGTGTAGAATAACGTGTGTTGAATCCCAAATAGAAATAAGTAAGTGTTACCTCTTTCTGCTTAAATAAGATTATATTAACTTTCAGATCTGTGAATTTCAACCCCCTTATCTCCAAATAAATCCTCTAGAAATTATTTGGAAAAAAGGCTTTGCTTGATTGAAAACTCAGAAACCTCAAGGAAGTATGTGCTAATCTCAAAAATTGTGAGGTTATTCTGGTTATTATTTAGGCAAGGTAATTGTTTTAAGCATACAGCAAAAGCGTCAAAAAAAATAACCAAAAAGGATCACTGAACCCCTCTCATTGTTGGGAAAACGATTTTTTTTTTTATTATTTTTTTTTTCATTTAAGTTAAATAAATGTTTTTATTGTACCCTGTAATTTTGCATACTGATTTTGCATCTTCTTGCCAACAAAAGTAAAAAAAGTAATTCAAAGACTTCATGAAATGTGCACTGAGAGACATGCAGGATTATGGATGTCTTAATTGCTCATAGTTTAATTACCAAGTCTGGTAGACTACAATTTTTCACATCTTACATTCACATTTTATATTCATCTTATATTCACATCTTATTTTCACATCTTATATTCACATCTTATTTTCACGTCTTATATTCACTTATAATTTAATTTATATTTTGCTGTCAAGTTACATGCATTGTGTATTTGTGAGTGTCAGGATGCATCTATAAAATAACTTTGCTATTTTGTTCATGTTTACTCTGTATAACTGTGTACAGGCTTTAGATTCAAAACTCACTTTTCAGTAGTAAATGTGTGATGTTTGTTTAAAGGAATGGAGAAATCTGAAGCAGAAGAGAGATGAAAATTATCAAAAGGTGATGTGTTGCTTAGTCCACCGTTACTTGACTTCCATGAGACAGAAGATGCAAAGCACAGATCAGGCAACTGTGGAAAACCTAAATGAACTACGGCAAGACTTGTCAAAGTTTCGAAATGAAATGAGAGACCTGCTTGGTTTTCGAACTTCTAAATATGCTATGTTTTATCCGAGAAACTAAGGCCTGACTTTTAAATGACAAGTGTGTACTTTTAGATACCTGTAGGTGAAAGTGTTGACCTAGTTCTATGGACAGACTAAATGGGAGATTACTGTGCAAAAATACGTCTGAAAATGTGCTTGCGCGAGTTGCACCTAAATGTGGAAGTGGTGGAAATGATTGCAAAACCAGATACAGTAATTTTCTTAAGCTCTCAATCTTAGCGTGTATATAAAATTTGTATATAGGATTTTTTTTAGTGTTCCTCAGACTGTGGCTGTCAGGTGTCAGAGCTTCATAACTAGCACAGTGTGTTTATTTCTTCTATTTTTGCTCTTTCTTCCTTTTTGATACTTGCTTTTGAAGTTGTGGGAGAAGATAGGCTTTTTAAAAGAAAAATCCAGCCTATGTTTATTTTTAATAGAAAAGTCAGATAAAGAATAATAGAAAATTTCCAGCACAGTTGGAAATTATGTTTGACTGTAGGTTACAGTGCGTGTGAAGACTGTATGGCTCTGAAAGAGGCAGTTCTAGTGCCAAGTTTTATATGTTAACATTGACTGTATGCTAATATTTGTAGAATACAGAAAATCAAATCATCAGGACTCTTCCCTTTTGTGAGAACATTGAAATTTTGAACTCAAAATAGACCAACCATTTCTTGAATGTTTATGGCTATATGTAAGACAATCAGTTCCTGCTTGAATTTTTCAGCTGTGCCTCAGAAGTACATTTTACTATACATGTTAAGATTTGGAACAGAATTTTAAAACTCATAATGTTTAGTATCTTGGGGTTCTAAAATCAGGATGATTGATTATTTGAATTATTAAAACCTGTGATTTAACAAAAGTAAGGTGGAGCACACGAGTGCTATCGTTAGCAATGCTGAACAATTCCTTTGAAACACTACACGTTTCTGTGAGAGCATACGTTGAATCTGGTCACTGGGCAGATGTGGTTTCAGAAATACCTGCCGTAGACTGGTTTTCCATATCCTACTTTTAAACTTGTATTTCTTTTTTCCTTTGTTTTTACCACAATTTTTGCCAAGCCAAACATGTTGTGTATGTGTGTGTGTCAGGAATACTAAGTTTTGTGAAAACATGTGATTTGACTTTGCTTACAATGGACAGTAAGGGCTTTGTGGGTTTTCTGTGCTGGAGGGTCCTATATGGCTTTATATGCTTATATATAATTCAAGTTGACAACTTGTAATTGAGAAATGTGAGATTCCTGTATTTTTAATTATGAAATGAGTATATTTATGACAGCTTAAGGATTGATTGACAATTTTACTGTTACAGTGGTGATCTTCTAATATGGTCTTATGTCTGGAAGGCGCAGGTAGCCATAGTGGTCTTTGACTGCAGTTGATTTTGGGAGGTTACATAAGTGGAGGCTTACATGAATGTTTACTTTTTTGAAGGAATTCTTATAAACTTTCTTGTAAAAGTAATATATTTTCTGTACTATGAAATTACGTATTTCTGAACTAGGGTTTAATACACTGCTTCTAGAAGTCTTATAGAGGGATTCTGATAAGTGTTGGCTTTTCACATGAATAAGAAGCTAACCTCTTGTGTTCAAAGCAAAGAGGATCACTGAATTTTGTATTTGAACTTAAATCTTATGTTTGAATAATACACCAACATAAAAACTGTGTGCTGTGTATGTTACATATATCCAAGAAAGGAAGCAGTCCAATAAAGCTCTTTGAAAAATATGATTGTATTAGTCATATTTGAAACATGTTATATCAGGTACCGCATCAAAAGTCATTTGTTTGTCATGTTAAGATAATAAGTTTAAGGAGTATGGCTGCTGTTAATGTGTTATTACCTTTTTTCCGTGTGGACCCAGCCTGTTAAGTTTATTTAAATAGCTTCACATAGTGCCATGAAGTGATAGCTGAGCTAATCCCAAACCAGCTAGATTGGATTCTTAGATGCATTATTAGCTGCTGGCTGTGTTTATCTGTGTGAAGCAGCATGCCAGTGTAGCTGTTTCCAAGTGCTTTTGGTATGTTGAGCAAAGTCACTCTGAACTAGCTCAGTCAGTGTCAGGTGGGAATGTTTTCTACTGCAGTGCAGACATGTCTTTAGGAAGAATTGTCTGCTTCAAGGCACTTCGGGGTTTGGACTGGAACTGAGGCTTCCAGGAGTTTTATTTACCCCTGAAATACATATCTGTAAAGTGACAGATGCTAGAGAGAGAGGTCTGTTCTCTGTACTACCTTAGTTGTATGACACTTCTTTGAAAGCTGTTGCAGCCTTTCTTGGCTACTGATCAGTATGGTGTGCTTTGTACTACTTGCTCAGTCTTGTCATTTAGAATTTCTACGTTCACATGTATTAAGCATACTATTGCTTTCTCATTTGGCAGTTTTTAATACTGGCTGTTCCAGAAGTAGTCTGCAGATGTTGATGCTCCGAGATCTACCTCATGCACACTCACAGAACAGTTCTGGACATGCACAGAGACAAAATCTTAGGTGTTTGTGATATTATTTTAAACTGGGACGTAAAAAAAGAAAAAGCAAAGGTTGAGGCAGCTGGAGTTTCCTTGGCTGGAGGATTTGAATGTCTTTGTACAGATTTTAGTACAAGTCATGAGAGGACTAGGTGGGTTTTTTGAGACTACTGAAAACCATTGAGTTTTCTTTCATTTCATGTTAATGTCTGTTTTGGAGCTAACTTTGCCTTGATGAATGAAAAATGGAGATGGAAATTTTCATGCTACTTCCATTTGCAGGAAAAATGTCAGAACTATTCATTAAAGAAAGCTTACTTTATGCTTTTGCTGAACTGTGGTTTAGATTATAATTTCTGTTGAAATTGTATCAGAAATTGCATTGTGGTTAGATAATTTTGATTCTGTTTAGTTGCAGGTTACAGTTTAAGTGCCTGAAGTTTGCAGTCACTACATCTGCTTTTAAAATCATCTAATAATGGTTACTTGTGTTTTGTAACCAGTTCTGGCCTGAGAAAACTGGCACTGCTCTATGGTTTTTTAAGTCCTGGCTCCTGTTGTTGTGGGGCTACAGCTGTCGGTGCTTTGATTTGGGAAAGAAGCTGTTTTAAAGGGAGTGCTGAGGCAGGAGCTTTCCCTACCTACCATTTGGGAGATGAGGAGCAGGCTGCCAGACTCTTCTTGCCTTGCTGAAAAAAGCCAGATGACAGCTGGTCATGTCATTATAAATAAAAATAGGTTATTGTAGTTCAAGACAGTTCTGAGCATGATTTCCACATTGCTCCTCTGCAGGCTGCTGCTGAGAAGTGCGGAGAGCACTGTGCATAAAACCCCTTCATCTGCATACTAATCAATATTGGAAAATTAAAATTTCAGATTTTTTAAATTGCAAAACTGCATCTGCTTTGTGAACAAAGCGTTTCTGTCAGTTCCATAGAGAAATGCTGTTTGGTTTAGGCAGGCAGGCAGAAGCCTAGCAGTCTGTGAAGTGTGGCTACAGTAGTGAGCTGTGTGATGTGAGCTGCCAGCACAGCCTTTTTGTATCTTTATGCCTCCCTCTGATTCTTTTGTCTTCTGCCTAATTACCCATACATCCTCCAAACAGATGTTGCTGTGCTACTGACTTGCAGTGTGGCAGTGCCTTGTGGCATTACATAGGAGAATCAATAACTGAAGAAAAGTGATAATCTACATTCGACTACAAAAATAAGCAATAAGTGCTTCCGATACAGCTTCATTACAGTTTTATGCCCATGGACAGAAATTACCAAAAGAACTCTGGTATAGCATTTATATATAGGGAAAATAAGTACTTAAAGGGATCTTAGATTCTTGTCTAACTGCTTCCAGTCTGTGCTTCCCTTCTCAAAATACCTGCTGGTTCAACCTTTTGCATATAGCAATGAAATAAATTAAACAGATATGCTACTATTTACACTCCTGGTACCAGACTGAACATTGCTGTATTCTCTGTTCTTTAACAGTAGAGCCAAAAGTTTAAACTATTTGCATGTGTACTTCACTGCCACTAAATTAATTCCTACCTTTCTCTTCCCTAATTACATTATGGAACTTAATAGTGACATTTCCTAACTAAATAACAGTCAATAGTAGAGAAAAGCAAGGTGATGTTTTACAGTTGTCTTGATTCTTTGAAGAGTAAATCCTATTCAGATCAACAACTTCATGAAAACCAACTGACTTCAATAGAAGGAAGGAAGCAAGGAAGTGTAGTGTCAGTCATACTATGCAAGACTCAAACCATCAAAAGCATGCAAATGATCAAAAAAGAGTTTCTATGTTTAGCCTGTCCCACTTTATACACAATGAATAACTAGCTGGTGTATGATTTAATCTTAAAATATTTTATTAAGCACAGATAATACTGCAGAAGTCCATGTAATAAAACAACTTTAGAGAAAAAGCTAAGATAAAATGAGTTACTATAAATATTGCACTTAGAAATCTTATTTTACATACACAACTCCTTAAAAAATTGGACAATTATAAATTAACAACTTCCAAGTAATTGGAATTTGGTATGTTTCAGATCAGATGGCTGTGCTGCAAATCTTCAGCATTTAAGACTCAGGAGGATCTGTTCTCATCTTGTACATGTATGGTTACCGCTTTGTGCCAGAGTGTGCTCAGGTGGATGGGAGGGAAGTAAGGGCAAGCATGGTCTTAGTATTGACAATCAGTTGTATCTTCATGATTTACACTAAGTGAAAATTGTTTTTCAAGAGAGATGATAGAATGCAGCTGCAGAGTTTAGTTTTAACACGTTTTGTTTTTCAAGGCATTTAGGATTTTTGAGTTCTTAGTCTTAAAACTCATGACAAAGCTGTTGGGAAAGACTTTGCCTCTACCATCTTCTTCTACCTGGCCCATGATGATGTAGTTTAAACCTACAAAGAAGAGAATGAGATTACAAAGCAGAAATCCAGGACATGATTTGGTAACTAGTTCTTTGCCTCTGGTCTCTATTCCTTTGCGCTCTGACCAATGCCTTCTCATGTGCAATTATGTAAAATCAAAGTAGATATATAGCTAGGTATCTACTACATAATTAAATATACAGGAAATATTCATTAAATGTAGCCTGTCAAATGAGTCTGAAAGACATTAGAAATGCAGAGTAAACATTGGATCACTTAGCTACTAACACCTCAAGTGAAATGTGTCTCATGCATTTTGAATATTTTCTCATTTGTTCAGCTTGTAGGATAATGCACTTAAGTGGTTTTATTCTGCTTTTCTCCTCCAGAGGCACAAATGGTTTTTATACATATGAAGAGGCAGTCAGGCAAGCAAGGTGAACTTAATGTGTCTCTGAAGCCCTGGCTTTGGAGAAATTGGATGAATTTGCGTATTTTTATGTCTTAGAAGGGCTAGGAGTTTGCAAGGTCTTAGGTTGGAAGGAATAGTACGTATTACAGGGGTATAAGCAAAAAAGTTTAGATATTAAGTAATGACTATTAAATAATTAATGTTGATTTAGGAGAAACAGAAGTATGTGATTTGGAGCCAGCAGTCTGCCTAAGAGGAGACAGTTTGTTCCACCAAGGATGATACATCTCCCAGACAGATGTCTAGTTCCCAGAAGACTAAAGGAGCAAAAGCTAGTTTCTAACAAGGGTTTTTCTCTTTGGTACTACCCGCTTTGAATTTATATGCTTCAATACTGGTAGTATCCTCAGTGTTATCAGGGGTGGTTGTGGTGCTTATAATATTATTCTGATTGTTTCCTGTTATGGTTCCATTTTTGATCTACTGCCTCAGGAAGCAGAGCTGAAAACTGGTTTATTTTTTTACTTGCTTCAATGAAAAATAGTCTCTGTATTTCTTACGACAGCATATAGGTAGCCCTTATTACATTTAACTGGAAATAATCTTGATTGACCTCTTTGTAGTATTGCTTAAGACAGGCTGTTTGTAGATACGGAGTGGGCTTAACAGTGCTAGTATTTCTACAGTGAAGATGTAAATATATACAAGAGCAAAGCAACAGAGAAATGTGTTGATTTTGGTCTTTTGCTGTGACATACTGCTCTTCTAGGTTTAGTATGGTGTTGCTTTCCCTTCTAAATAATTGTGTATAAAAACTAGCTCCAAAATCATACATGTAAAAATAAAAAATATATAACTGAGCTACATTTGAGAGAACCAAATCAGATTTTACTTTATCATGAGGGTTTAAAAAAAATACTCTTTTTTCTTTTTTTTTTAACTCCTTTGATCTAAGTGAGTCTAATCCTCATAAGTAAAACTGAAGAAAGCAATATAAAGCTGGATAACTATACTAAATTGATTATAATATTAATTGCTGATTATAGAAACAGTTACTGTAATCTTACTAATTTTTGTGGTCATATTTCATGTTGTCTTTTATAAACACCCGAGGAGGTTGTTCTTGTGTACCTACCTCTTCTGATGAGAGGACACTGCTTACATACGACAATAATCTTGGCACTCATACTCTTGCCGGCTTGTTGAATTGCTAAATTTCCCTCCTTATACACATTAATGATGGATATTGTGGCATGCAGACTGCCAGCCCGTGTTATTGTTGTGATTACAGTTCCAGTTATCACTAGAAGAAAAAGCATTGATATATTTTTATTTAGACAAAAAATTTGAGGCATAAGAAAAACTAAGTATATTAGTTCATAACAAGGAGACAAACAATACTGGAAACACTTACTAAAATCTCCTGTAATAGATAACTTCTTACTGACAAATTTTCGTGGCACCAGAATGTATCAGTTTCTTCAAGCCCAGTTCTGGGTTTTGACAATTTCAATTAAACAGTACAATTTGATACTACTTGCAGTAGCTAATTTTGAAACTGGAAAAGTTAGATTGAAAACTTTCTAGCCAAAAGCTGAAATCCCAGCTCTCTGACACTCTCAAATGAGTAGCAGGGAATAGTTAATGCCCTAGGAGCTAGATTTTGATCTGTCTGAGGCCTGATATTGATAGGAATTTGCCAATTTCAGCTAAATTTAGGTTACAGATTAGATTGCCATATCTTCCAAAGATCTCTTGGATGAAAATGAAGATACCATTTTTTTCCTGAGATGACTAGATTAACTTGTAGGCCCTTTATTTAGCAAGAGGGACTAGTAAGTGGTATTAACAGCAGTTTGTTTTGTTTCTCAGATCACCTTTCGTAAATCAGCGATTGTATCCTAGGATGAATTTGATCTTCAGTTATCAGGTATGAGCAGCCAGATTTATTTTATAAATCTGCATACTCCACAGTTTGGGTTAGGCATTTGTAAATTTGCATGTTATCTTCCAGAGCTTTTAATTAAATAGGAATGTTCAAGTTCAATCAAAAGAGAATTGTGAATGTTAAAATGCTGGGTACTGCAGTTATATTTCTAGAAACAATAAAAATGAAATGTACCATGAAAGAGAAACGGCTCTTCTAAATACATGCAGTCAGCAAATAAATTTAGAAAAAATCATATACTACAAACAGTACAATTGCTGTTCTTTCCTCAAAATATATTTGCATTCACAGTAGCATAGAAAATATTTTTACTCTTATTCCTGCCATGGAAAAGATTAAAAAAATTAAAGTATTTGACAAAAGGCAAGAGAGAATATGATTTATTACTCTGATGCTAGAGAAAAGAGAACGAGTTTTATATATAGTATCTTTTACCATTGACCACAAGAGCTGAGGTTTGGTCAGTAAAAGTAGAGCTAAGTCTGGGGCTTTTTTTTCCCCCTCTCTGCTTCTTTTGGTCTTGGGCCAGCCTATACTGGTTGCAAATTAAAGCAGCCTGGTGGTCAAGAGTGGTAGGGGGTCACACTGCAGTGACTGCATTCTGCTTTAGGGTACAGCCCCAGCCCTCAACTGTTTTTCTAGCAAAATTCTGCAACCCTGTGAAATTTCCTCAAATCTCATGGGATTAGCTGTAAAGTTAGATTAAAACAAACAAATAAACAACCCCAGTGTGTGTTTGGGAAAATTATCCCATCAAACTTTTAGGCTTGTTGTAGGGGATTGAAAAATCTTCAAGTATTAATATCAGAAAATACTGAGACATAACTGAATAAATGAGCAGTGAAAATGCCATCTAAATATATAGCAGGCACCATTTTCCTGAGTGATGTCTGTCTACAGAAAGCAGTGCTTATAAGCTTCAATGCCTTCTAATTTCTTTTTAAAATATATTGGAAGTCTGTCAACTGAACTGTGGAATAGTCAGCAGGCACAGCATAAATTGTGTATTGCCTGGTTACAGACAGATGAGATGGCATTGCACTAACTAAATCATGTCTCTCCTGTAGGTGGTTATCTTACATTGTCATTTGCTTTCCAGATTGATAAAGTATGTTTGAAACACACATATATGCAGTGTCCATTTTGGAATATCTCTAAGAATGTATTGAGTGATACACAGGTACTAATGTCAGATACACACATAAGATGGTATGGAAAATATAGCCCGTACGTTAATGATAAGTCAGAGCTACATCTGGTAAAACTCCTATGAGTCTAACACACTGTGAAGTGAGTAATTAAAAAGGGACTAATTTGATTCCTTACCAAAGTTGCTTGAACAATAATTGCTTTCGAGAGTCCCGCTCCTCTTGCACTTTTGCTGGCACAGGGCAACTGTAGGTTTCACAACTTTTTGAGGAGCAAAAAGTAAATTGAAGTGAGGTATTTGATACAAATGCAAAAGAGTATGATTTAAAAAAATAAATTAACAATCCTGATACATACATTAACTAGATCTGGTATTGCAAGGGACAAACACCACAATAGCGATATTCCTTTTCTCTTCCATCACTTTCAGTCACTGCCTTTCCATTTGTCCCAGCTCCATATCTGTTCTAATGACCTTACAGAATGGGATGTTACAGAAAATTCACATGTAATTGCAGTGCAATCTTAAATATGTAACATAGTGGTGTTGTCTGTTGCTATACAGCCCTAGTGGTAAAACTGAAAGTATCATAATACTACATAATATTACAGTAGCACTTGAAATGGCAGGGGGTGGCCTTTTATCTGAAATTACTGTACTGTGATGGGGAGATCAGAGTTCAAATTCCTGACTTTTCTTTTTTCCCAAATTTCCCACATAGCTCCATGACATCTAGTACTGTATGAGTTTTACTGATGATATTTTGAAATAAAGCATAATGTTTGAATTATCTCTTTAATATTGAGGACTGATATTTCCTTTCTGAGTTTGAATGATTTGTTTATAAACTAGTGAATACACTTTGTACTTTTATTATTATTAATAGTCTCTATGCAGCTAGCATCTTCTACGTACTGTGTCCAGTTGCAGTATTTTTAAGGCTTTTATGTCCTTTTCAAATCTGTTTGGAATTCGTCAATGATATCATAATTATTGGAAACGTGGAGCTGAGATAGACATTAAAAAAGGCCAAACCCCTAGAAAAAACCCATTTCCAAGAAAAACTTAATTAGTTTTGAATAATGTATTTGCAGGTTTTTACTTTCTTTAGAATGAGAATTTTGCAGAAGTTTTGTTCAGCCTAAACTTTCCGAAAAATACCTTCTGACTAATTTTCCAATCAATAGTTTGTACTGTTTCTTTACTTGAACGAATTGATGCTTTTCAGAGTTTTCCAAATTTCTGAGATTCAACTGAATGGCATTAAAATTACTTTCTCTTCAGTATTATGCCCATGACTGTTAGAAGATCTGCATACTCTTTGCTGTTTTGCCTTTTGAATCCAAAGTTTAAAGATAGGACCTCATATTTTTAATTGATTTTTGAGTTGTTTGGGTTAGGTGTTTTTAATTAATCTTCACATGATTCTTCACATCCTACAGGCAGAAGTGTTGAAAAAGCAAGTTCCTATGTCTATGGAGGCGTATATTTTGGTACTCTACATGATGTTGCCTCAAGTCCTAGAGTCTACATGGTCTCAGGAGTGAAACACCCACTGCCATCACTTCAGCTGCCTTGATGTGTCTGCACAGTTCTTTCCTACCAGTGTGTATTTCTAAAAACATTTTTAATTATATGCTGAGTTTCTCTTTATGAAGTGACTTGTGTAGAACACAATGTGTAGAACACAATGTATGGAACACAATGTATGGGATAAACTACATTCAGCTCCTAGAATGGAACATGTTAATTTTTCAAATTATTGTTTCAAATTACAGTTAGTGGTTGGCAGGGTGACATGCCATTTAATTCGTTTTCTGCTCTCACAACATCAGGTGCTAGGTCAAGCAAGCACGTCTTATCTCAATGATATGTGCAGCACCGAAACCTAAGATTTTAATCCTTAAATACCTTAAGTCTCAATTCAGTGTCTGTAACAGGGAGATAAGAAATGCAGCAGTTAGGTGAGTCACAGGTGCATGCCAGCATGGTAGCTGCCAAAAATTTACTGAGATGCTCTAATTTTTCTAAACTTAAAACTGGGGTTATGCATTACAAAATAATCTTGTTTGGTCCTCTCAGTTTTGGTTTGGTTGGTTTTGTGCTAACACTTCAAGTTTTACTTTTGAGTTTAGTGAATTTTGGTTGGTGGCTTAACTTCGTTATGGTTTGTCTGCCTATTGTTTGTACAGAAAATTAAGGTATTTTAGCAAAATATGTCTTGGACAAGGACCGAATTAAAAGTTTAGTTGCCTACCATTTACATGTAACTATTGACAGAACTTCATGACTTGATCCAATGAAATAGGAAAATCCATTACATAAACATATGGACTGATCTTCATTACTTTTATTAATGTATAGCATTTATTTATTTCTTCAAGTACTGATTTTTTTATGTAAGACAGAGATTGAGGTAATTCTTGAAAGTGCCTACTAAATTTAGGTATTAATGCTTGAAGTTCTCTCTGAGTTTGAACATGTCTGATTTGCAAGATAGTGAAATCTGCTTGAACTGGACACTTCTAAATGTAAATGATCAAAATTTAATTAAACTGTGCAGTTTTCTTGTGCTTTGATTTGTTTTTAAGATCAGAGATGCCCACACTGCATAACTGATCAGACATTGAAGGGACATCTTATTTCTGTCTGCCTAAAAAGTTCTTTGAGCACCTTCCCTATGTGTTTCTCAGATGACTTTGCATTGTTTTTATTTTCTAATATTGATGTTGTCACAGAAACTTATTTGGAGTTAATTAGGAAAGTATACCTCTTTTGCATGTGTGCACACAAAGAGCTCACAAAGCAAAGCTTAATGCCAAAGCCCTGAATACAAAGACAGCATGAAATAGCTGACAGCCTGGATTACTTGAGACCAAGTGTTTGAACTAACAACTTGGTTAAGAAGTCCTTTATAGTGATGAAGCACTGAATTATTTATTGTTAGAGAAGCAGTTGCATCAGGATGATTTACAGGGCATTATCATTTCATTTTTATAATGTTTATTTTCATCTATTTTAAAACTCTTTATTAGCACTATTTAAGCACCACAGCTTCTAGGTTTCCTGCTGACAGACTACTGCTGTCCTGTCTTTTGATGCATTTTAAGTACAAATCAGGTTATGTGTTGCAAAAACATCACAAATAATTTGGTTTTCTGCTATGCCTGTTTCTTAAATCTCCCACATTCAGGCTAGAGAAACTGTAAGAATTTACCCTTCAGTATCTCAATAATGAGGTAGTTCTGGCA
Organism: Loriculus beryllinus; assembly: GCA_039877255.1. Classification (NCBI taxonomy): domain Eukaryota; kingdom Metazoa; phylum Chordata; class Aves; order Psittaciformes; family Psittacidae; genus Loriculus; species Loriculus beryllinus. The sequence continues at coordinate 8,372 of JBCJKH010015236.1, read as the reverse complement.
ATACCTTCAGAGAAACCCTCCTTTGATCTTTCATATATGCTGTCTAGTCGTAAATATAAAAGGATATTTATTTTTAGCATGGCATAATTATTTACAAGTTCCAATCCCTTGGTTTCTTTGTTGTCATTGGGGATGGTTTGTTTGTTTTTAAAATAAAAATAAATCTAGGGTAGCATCATATTGAACCTGAAGAAGGCTCAGGTGGCTTCCATACCAATTTGTTTGATCTTAGTAACTCTATGAATAAAAATATGGTCAGATCTTTACTTGTGTAGAAGAAAGAGTTCCTTTAAATAAAAGCTATGTCCTGAAATATTTAGGTCATCTTATACAAAAGAATTTTGATCATCCATTCTTCCATGGAATTTACTAGTAAGCTGTCAAAAAATGAGACAGGAAAATTCTCTCAGTTGGAGTTACTGTTACACTGAACGCTCACCTGGGTAGATTTTGTTTTAGCAATGTTAAATAGATTGTCCCTTGAGTAGACTAAGATACTCCCTTGAGTATATTAATTCTAACTCATTCCTTGATATCTGAAATACAGTAAAATTTTAATTTCTGATATACTTTCTATTATATTTTTTCTGTAACCCTCTCCCTGTCCTAAAATAATTCATATTTTTAAGAAATAAAATAAAGCCAGTAAAACTTACTTGAAGTAGCAGGGATTGTTGTGGTAGTAGGTGGAACTGTGGTTGTGGGTAATTTTTTTGGTCTGAATTTATAATGGCCAATAAAACCATCAGCTGTTAAGCTTAAATCAGACAGAAACTGAACGAGCAATTCATTCCTCTCAGACAGAATAGGCCTGAAATAGAAAAACAAAATATTTTCATCGTTCCGAATGCCAGAGTCAAAAAGTATTAACAGCATTCCTCTTACAAGAAAAAGAGGGAGCACTTCACTTTAATTCAATATGTACCTCCAGAATAATATTGAAATAGCTGTTTGTTTGCTGGCTACCAGTCAGACACTGGTGTTTTGAGTATGAAACTCATTCTGATGAATCATCTAAACCTCTGGTTACTGAAGGTTATGTCAATATAGGTATCTTTAAATTCCTCTGTGTGACTTCATTGCAGACTTCACTGCAGACTTCACTTCCTTGGAACAGAAGGGACTACTAGATTAACACAGTGGGAAAATATATCAAAGAAATCCTCAGCCTGTAGCAGAGGTAAGTGAATGCTTTTGTTTGGTTGTTGTTGGGTTTTTTTTCTAATTTGTACTTGTTTAATGCAACAACAAGACATATTTGTGCAGCCGTAAGAAAATTAATTCAGTGTTGGATTCTATAATTCTTTAACAAAAGCACTGAAAAGAAGTGTTTTGAGTTATTATTTCTGTGGGCTCAGCTTTTGTCATTACCAAACCCTTGAAGAGCTAATGGAGTTTCTTTCTTAGGATTTGTTTTCTTTCCTTTCTTAGGAAATGTCATAAACAAGCACTGTTGAGTGTACCAGTTTTCAGCTCATAAACTGTGTAGTACCTTCTGTGACACTGACACTAACTGCCTCTGGATGTGGATGCAGTGTGATGAGACTTCATTCAAGACTACCGTTAGAGAAAATCATATGGAATGCAGGTTTAGCCAAAGCACCACTTCTCTCATTCTTCTAAGCTTTCCACAGACCTTGTCTCAATATTTATTAATAATTAGTAACACAGATTTTTCAAGCAAAACCACAGGTTTTGGAAAGGGGAAGAAAAATAAATACATGGCAAAAGAATCTTGGTAAGGATAGAGGAAAACAGAAGGTGGTTTTAAGATGCAGTTTAACTGATGTCTGTGCTGTTCCTTCCCAGGAAGTCCAACAGAGTTCATGAGCAGGATCTTTTCAAAATGCTTAGTGAGGCCTTTGAATTAAAAAGTTGTCTTTGTCTCCCAGGTTTTTGGCAGGTGTTGCAGAAATCAGTTTACTCTGATGGTTGAGTCTGACATAACCAAACGTATGTGCTTGGTTATCTGGAATTCTATTACTTGCAGATGCTGCTGTAGTTTCAGAGAATACACTTTCCTTGCAGCAGTATTGGCACAAGCTATGAACATAGGAGGGCACTGATATCAGCTGCTTGAGAGCTCTGTTCTGCTTCTTGCACACCAAATTGGAACTACAATCATAAAATCTGACCTAGTCTGTGTATCCCATCTGTTTTAAAAAGGCTTTTTGTCTGAGAGACAGGGTTTTCTGAATAAATAGTAAATTGTGATTATTATGTTTGCCAGTCATTTGTATATGATAGTAATTGTATTTAGGAATCAGGTATGTAGTTACACTGTATGCTTGCTTGTCTGCAGTTGGATCTGAATGAATCTCTGCAACCACCAAATGAGTTCAAGGTATCCACTTTACTCATACTTCTGATGTATACTGTTTCTGTTACAGAATGCCATGTTACACTATCTGTGTGCTGGTTAATGAGTTCCACCTCACATAATTGCTGTGTCAGACATATGGAATGCTCTGTAGAAGGCTTGTTTTGTAATTCAGTTTACACACCATGGTTTCTGGTTCTTTTACAACACTGTCTTTGTCCTTACTGTTTCTCTGAAACCAGCTGATAAATTGTCATGAGAATTCTTCAGAGCTAGTGGAAAATCCCCAAGAGACATACTTTCCCCTCTTTCACTGGATATAGAAGATGACTATATACAAATCTGCAAGGGACAGTGACTATGTTCAAGCTCTGTATTGGATCTCTGCTTAGGAAGCAATGCTATCATAAAATGGACTTTCAGGATACTTATTCTGTAACAGGAAATCTCATCTCTAAGCTATGTGACCTGGGTCTGAGACCAGTATTATGCCCTTGTTCTCCTGTTTCACAAGTCCATACTAAAATGCCTGCATTTTGAAGTCCCCTAGGATTTGGCAGACCAATTTACAGCTTTGACATGCTGTGGAGAAGATGCTGAACCACAGTTGAGAGTTGGTTTAGGAAGCTTCTTGTGGTTACTTCTCAAGATCTAACTGGCATTTCTTCCTTTTGCACTGCCCTGTCAGCCAAGACCAGATCCTGACAGTGAAAGATGTACTTGCCCCACTGAGCTAGGTTTTAGCTGGAAAGAGGCAGCTAAGTCCCAGGGACTGAATGCCACCAGCCTCATCTGTAAAGGGTGATGTTCACTGCTGCCTTCTGAGAATGAGGACAAGATCTTGTGGAGTTTGGTTCTTAGATCAGTCAGAAAAGATCTGAAATGTCACAACTTGCATAGAGTCAAAATAGAATCTAATCATGCTTCTGGTTTCAATTCTGTTCAACTTGGAATCAAGTCTGTTTGCTCCAGTGCTTTGGATCTGACTTGTGCACAACAAAACGCCAATGGCAGGAACTGAATGCATGCATATGGAACATAACTAGTTAAGTATTTCTAATCAGAGATTCTGTTAGGTTTGGGTTTTTTGTTGTTTGTTTTTCTTTTTGTTTTGGGGTTTGGTTTTTTTTTTTTTTCAGTAGCTTAAAGGTAGATACCTTACTATTATGCAGTAAAAGTTGAGTTGTAGGGGATGAATCTGTAAAGTCACCCATGCTATGCTCATTAGTGGAATACCTGGTGATAAAGTGTTAAGTAATGTAACTAATGTTGTTCATCTGCTGGTTGCTTTTTTAATCTTGTCTAAAGAAAGAGGAGTGTTTGCAATGGAATTGCTTTTGGGAGGATATTTTTACTTCAGATGATGGTGATTTGCTATCTGATATACACAGATATTTGCAACATTCAGGTCTAAGAAACGCATCATTCATTGGGAGACACATTCAGTCCATCTGCAGTCATTCCAAGTGCCACAGCACTGCAAGGCAATAATTCATCTTGGTTTCCAGGTAAAGGTCTAAGCTATAAAGTATGAAGTCAGTTTCATATGAATAAATACGTGAGGCAAAAATGGAAAAATTCTTAATGTCATCTGGCTAAGAGGTAGAAGTGTATGACCAAGATTTTTAAGCCACCTCTTTGGCTTGTGTACTGAATACTAACTCTGTCTTGCAGAATCTCCCTTCATCTCACGGCCGTTGGGTTGAAGGCAATATGGAAAGATGGTTTACTTTTGCTAGTGAAGTTTTTCCTGAAAACAAAGAAGTGATTATGCACGTAACTACAGCTAGAATTTAGCCTCTTGCATCATCTTAGTGAATTACCTAGTGATTAAAGAGGAATCTTACCCATAAGACTCTCTTTTGCCAATACCTTTTTACAGAACAACTTTTTTAACTTTACTACAAGAAGGGGGCCTGAAAATGTAGAAACTTTATGTAGAAAGTTTCAAATTGAAGGGGGGGGGGGGGGGAAAGGAAAATAAAGAAAAAGTGCAACTCGAGACCAAAAGCCTAAGTTGGCTGAAAGAAACTGCTGTTACTGTGTTTCAGGTGCAGCTCTAATCTTAAATTCTTGCCAAATTTCTAATAAATTTCTGTAGGCCTAAGCTGACTCTGTTTCTAGCACTGCCATGCTATTACGTACCTACTGCATGGAGAAGAAAAATCTTTAAAAGGGCTCTTTAAAAGAATCCTCAGGATGTTTGCCTCCCTCTCACCTCCTGGGGGTGTACTACATAACCTTAAGAAGCCCAACCAAGCAAAAACCACAAAAAACCTCATAGTAAATCTCAGTCTAGCAAGCTATGCTTAGAAACACTGAGGTATGCACCTCACCCCCTGTACCACAATTAGTTGCTCTTGACAATCAAATTATCTTACACTTCTAAGATACAAGTCTAGTCGCACACCTCCACCTATCTTTCTTAATAGTTTGTATTTCTCAAAACAAAATGCATCGTCTTCATCTTCTAAAGCTACTCAGCTTTAAGAATATTGCTCGAAAGGGAACAATGGGAAAGGAAAGCTAAAAATTGTTAGCCTCACCCCAAAAACTTACTCTTTTGTGGAGAATAATTATGATCTACTATGCAAGACTTGATTATAGTTACAGTGACATTGGCTGGGTTGGAAATAGTTTTTGGGGGTGGGAGGTTTGGAGGGATGAATTGGTTTTGGGGGGAATACGTGAGTTGTAGTTTGTGGGTTAATATTGGTATTATACTAATATCAATGGCATTACCATTAGTACTGATGTTATTAGATAGCGCCCTAATTATGGACAGGACAGAACATGTGTTGGAGACAGCACTAGTAGTGGAGGAAGAGAGAGAAGAGAAAATCCTAGGGTGAGGAAATACATGAAGCAGCTCCTAGAATTTCAGTTTGAGATAGAAAATGTCATAATTAATTTTAAAAAATAAGAAAAATATTCCAGAGGCCTCGTACAAAACTCGTAGCAAAATGGCAAACAGTGGTAGTAAACTTCATAATTTGAGAAAGTTACTTACGCTGGTGGACTGTCTCCGCAGTACTTCCCAATTCTTTTAGCATCATTTATTTCTCCACCATTAAACACTGCAACATAGTCATATCTGCAGTAGTTGTCTCTCTCCACATCAAACTTCTCAAACTTTAACTCTATTAGCTGCAGGCAAAGTTAAATAACTCATTAAGGTTTTGATACACAGAGTTTTTTAGTGCTCTTATAGTGACCTTTTCATATGAAGAACTAATTGATTTTTCTTTCCATAAAGGAAAAATCCTTAGTCCTCTTACTTGTGGAGCTAAGTATTTTAATCCATGTGACTTCTCTCCAACAAATTTTTCAATGTATTACTAACATTCTGTAAGACAGTTTGTTCTCACATATATGCAAGTAACTTGTGATAAAGTAATTTTTATGAATGAATGAGAACAGGATAGTAGGTGTCCGGTGTTAGGTTGCTTTTAAAGTAACTGTAACAAATCTAAACCACAAACAAGGAGGCTTTTAGTGTCATTGTATCATTCAAGATACACTAAAGAGAAAGTAAGAGCAAAGTTTGTTAAGAGCCATTTTACTGACTTCATTAAGAACAGGGCTTGAACCACTGTGGTTGCCAGTGCTGTTTACTTGATGCAGAAATAAAAAGGTAAGAAGCAAAAATATTGATAGACAGAAAATTAATAAATAGGAAGACTAAAGTCAAGAGAAAGTAACTAGTTAAATGAATTGTGTTTCCATACATGATTTCCATAAATGTTGGGCTTTGGAAGTCGTAAGTGAGAACTAGTACAACTCTAATATTTCCAGTACTGTTGACTTGTATTTATGGGCTTTTCTACTTAAGAAAGAAAAACTATGAACAAGAAAACAGACACGGAATTTAATGCTCTGAAATGAAAGTCCTGCAGTATAACACTGTCAGTTGTGTGTAGCAAGGAAGGAGAACACAACATAACTGCACAATTTAAAACAGAGGTAATACATGCATTTTGGTTGTGTCTTTATATGAAGTGCAACAGTTTTTAAATCACCTTCCCATAAATAGCAGAAATAAGGCTTGAATGACAGCACTGAATTGTGCTGATTGTAGCTATGCAGGATTTCTCTTTAAAGTTCTGTCTCAAAGATTATATTAAATCTTTTAAGACTGTACAAAGAAAAAATGAGTCATTTGTGCATTGCATACACTTTATTTGATTTACTGAAATAGTAAAAGTGGTCCTGTTCTACATTCATAATAATGATAGCCTGCTATAGCCTGATGTCTTAGTTTTGCCTGGATATGCTTTTGCACTGTTCAGATGTGTAAGGCATCATTTTGTTGCCCATAAAGTATGAGTAGCCTAGGGGGGCTTCATTTCAGAAATGAGTAACAGGCTTGTTTCAAAAGCCTTGTGGTTGTGAAGAAAAAATGCACTTTAAATGGATGTACCGATCTGAATAACATGCTTATGATCAAAAAAGATTGTATAGAAATAAGTAATGCAACTGGGAGTGGAAATGCTAAATTTTTCCATAGCAAGCAAAGCAGCAAGCCATAATATCTACTTTACTTTTGTTCCTAAGTGCACTTTGCACTAATAAAGAAGTATTTCATGATAGAATGGAAGCTCTTCACCATCATGAGAAGCTCCTACATCTTCTGTAACAAAAGAAGTAATAGATTTGTATTAGAAGCAAAAGAATGCCTCACATGCTTGTACCTTTATTGCTCACATGCTTGTGAAAGAGAAGTAAAGACAACGGCACCTAAACTTTGGTGAATGGACGAGTGAAGAGCTTTTCCTGTGCACTTGAAGAAAGATTATTCACTTTCCTCAAAAAATGGCTTTCAACTGTCAAAATCCTGCCTCATTTGCATGCAGACAACCATTATTGTAGTACATGAAAAATATGTATTTGGAAACTTGTAGATCTATGGAACAGAATCCTCAAAATGTACAGGATATAATGTCCTTATTTTTGTGCTTACATAGCCTTTCTACAAGCTTAGGAAAAGTTTTTAGGCTTATCTAGAGATACTTAGAAAGAACCAAAGTAATCTGCAGTTTGCAGATAAGGTTTTGAAAATCACTGCCTATCTGTAGGATTGTTAAATGACCTGTATCTAGCAAGCAAGGAACGTGGATTAAAGAGTAGTACAGGAAAGACTAAGCTGACACACTGCTTCAGTACAAGGGATAAAACATCTTGGTAAATGGTAAAGTGTGAAAGATCTGAAGAATATATTTATCTAGGGCAGCTTTTATTTTTATTTGGAGGATTATGATCATGAGCAGAAGGTGAAGAGGAAAGTTGTCTTTACATATAGAGGAATTTAAGAAGCTGTATGTAGTTAAGAAAACCAGCCTACCAAACAAGCTTGGTGACAAAACCATTCAATTATGGTAGACTTCCTGCCAAGGTACAGAGCATATGGCTCAGCAACAACCAGAAAATGTGAAGCTAGGATTGAGATGAGCCCTACAGTATAGGGAACGCACTTGGTTTGCCATGTGTGGCAAATGAGCCCTCTTGGTCTGCTGTCACATCTCTTCAGGGCTTAATGAAATTCTAACATATGATCTGATGTTATGTGTCTAATTAAGGAAGCATATTATGAGATGGTGTCTTCAAATATGAAATAAAACTTCATGAAATGTACATTGAAAATTCTTGTGCAGGACAAAAGCTGAATACATTCCCTGTACTGTAGGCAGAATGCAATTTCTGCTTTTAATAAATTCAATCAGCTCTGCCTGGATACCTCAATAATAAAGTGCAGCAACACCAATAAATGCTACAAATATTGTTAGATTTAAATGTAGCATTTGTCATGATCATGTTTGGTCTTGAGATGATCATCTGCCCTAACTCAATTTGCATGATATTTCATTAGTTAACAAAATAAGCTTTAAAAATGCCTGTTTTAAAAGCCTCACCAGTTACAGATACATTAAAAAGCTTAATTTAGGAGGGTTTCAACTAAAGGGGTTTAGGCAGGATATTAGGAAGAAGTTTGTCCCTGTGAGGGTGTTGAGGCACTGGCACAGGGTGCCAAGAGAAGCTGTGGTTGCCCCATCCT
>JBCJKH010015232.1:0-12811 GCA_039877255.1 Loriculus beryllinus | reverse complement strand
CAACTGAAACTAAATGGTTTACACAAACACAAATACAAAAGATAGAATTGATCAACAGGATTTGGAGAAAAGAAATAGACCATGGTTAGTTCAAAGGATTGGGGCTATCTCTAAGTACAACCTCATCTTTGAATTTCCTGCAATCTTAATACTTAGTTTGGGACAATTACTAAAACTTTTTTATGCTTACATTTAAGAAATATACTCTGTTTCATCTCCACTTAATGCAGATTTTCTACCTGGCAATTAAGACAGCTACTATGAGGATTTTTTTTTTTTTTTGGTGGTAAAAAAGGGGTTTCTTGTTTGTAAATTCATTCCTTTACAGCAGTTGCTAACAAGGGATATAGTACTGCTGCCATAGATGTAAGTGGAAGATTTGTAATTGATTTGGAACATCAATATTAAGGATCTAGATGACGTATTGGTAAGCTACACTTAGCCATAAATATGCATTTTTCTGTTTTGAGTATCAGCATAATTTTTTCTTATACTTTGAGTCAAATGTTATTTTCAGCTGGTATGTGGGAATACTTACTAGCTTTTCTATTTCCATAAATCTCTCCTTATGCTTATCATGACACCAAACTGGAGTATAAAATTTCTTGATTTTTTTTTTTGTGACTGCCAAGTAATATTTGGATTTTGAAACTGGGACTTCATTGAACAAGTGAAGATGCAAGTTTGTGTAGTTAAACTACAGTTGTAGCCAGACACCTGTCTCAGTCTGATTCTCAGAACTGATGCATTCAGGAAAATAAATCAGGATTTAAATGTCATTTTAAAATCCCAGCAGTCAGCTTTATAGGTGCTTTTATGTCATGATTTAACACTGAATGTGTATTGTTTTCTTTACTATATAAAACATAGCCAAAAGGTTTCTAAAATACAGTCATCAGGGAATCTATTCAGTTTCCTGAATATAATCTATTCAGTGGAATGATTTGCACCACACTGAAAAAGAGGAAATAAAATGGTGTAAAATTAAAAACCTCCAACCATGTTTATAATGTGAAGTTCATAAGAAGCTATGACACAGGTACATTGAACATTTTCATTTAGTAATAGTTAGATTTTTAAGTATAATAGTCACCCTTCCTAACCATTAGAGATGGCATACGCATATTAAAACACTTGGCAAGTATCTTGCTTTCCAATAGCTGATAAATAGCAAGGATATTTGTTATACAACGTGTAAGACAAGCTACCTCTGAGCAACCTAGTTGAGGTACTGGGAATGTCACAGCCAAATAATCTTGCTCCAGGAAGTGAACCCTTCAGGAGAGTGAGGTAAAATGTCATAGTAACTTGTAGAGGTCAGGTGTCTCCACAGAGTACTTGAGTGTAGGGACTACCATATATGCTAAGTACTAAACAGGCAGGGGTTACTGACAGAGCAGCTAACCAAAGCATCAATGCAGAAAATTTCTATTTACATGTGTATACTTTAACAGGATGTACAAAAATAGTCAGCTTTGCCATTCAATCAGTAGCTACTCTAAAATGAACAATGAAATTAATTTTGTCTGCTATTGCTTGACTTTCCAATGAAAAAGCAAGCTGTTGTGTTAACTTTCAAGCCTTCCCAATAATATTTAAATGATCATCCAAATCTTGAGGCAGCCTCAAAAGCCTGTCTACTCTCTGAATTCTTGCCATATTTATAGCCTCTTAACATTCACTGCTATCATAGGGTGCTGCTCCAACAATGCAAGCAATGAAGGGAATGCTTGCATAGGCTGGCTGTCAGCATTCCTGCTACCATAGCGTCTCAGCTTCTGAGACCAAAGCCAACTGAAAAGCATGACAAAACATCTTGTGACCTCTCTGCACTAAACCTCCCACTTCTGTGGGACACTGAAAGAGCAACAATGGCAGTTCTTATGAAATAGCTATGTGGTTAAGGTTTGAATGCTCTGTTATCAGGGAATTCAAACCTTGTTAGGTGTTTAAAGGAGAGCTGGGTGGAGCTGATGTATGACAAACACTCTACCGTCCAGGTATTTTGCAAGTGGATACTTTATAGCTTTTTGTTGTCAGGAAAGGAGGGGGCAGCACATGGTGTTAGGTTTTTGTACTACTGAATACTGCTTGTACTGACTGAAATCCTCAACATTGTAAATGTCATTTAGAAAAATAGTTCCCAGAAAATCCTCTGAGCAAGAAACTTTTACTTGAGCTGACAACAGAGCTACTTAGGATGAGAGACAGAAAACTCACTTACATTCAGCTGTAACTAGAGGACCGGCTTCCCCACCGGGCCATTCTGTGACCAGGGATGGTATCAGCCCTGCTGGTAGTACTTACTGATTTTGGATCTGCATCTCTGTCAGCAAGAGCAGTGCTACTCCATGAATAGCTACAAGGCAGAAGCCAAGCACAATCCCAGCACAGACTAGTGACCCTTCGCATCAGGGCACAGCCTACACAGGATCTAGCTACAGCAGAGCTGGTAGCTGAGTCTACCAGCAGTCACATTGAGCAGTGAGCTAGGGTCCATGCAGCAGTCACATCTAGAATTGGGGCTCCACACAGACACATCTCCTGTACAGCAGACAAGGAACAGCTCCCCAGTCCTGAGCTTAAAAAAGAGCCCGCGGGCAGGGATGTGGGTGGAGGCCCCAGGTGGAGTTGCTCAGGGCAGTTATGGCCTATTAGTGCACCTAGAACCCTGATAATCTCATTCGTTGTTAAAGTGAATTATAGATATCATAAAATAGAAAGTCTGAAGTATAATCTACTTTTTTTAAAAAAATCTGTTGCCTTTGCTGTTTGTATATTTGTGTTTGTGGCTACTGGGAGACTCTCTGAGCTACCTTCATTAGCCTAAATTAACTTAAAGAGGAAATTCTAGTAACCTCACTTTTGTAGTGCCAGGATTGGACGGTTAATGAAAGATGATAAGCCACATAAAAGGTACAGCCTGTTGCCATTTATTTACTCTTTTTTTAGTATCTATTTGTTCCATATACCATTTTATAATATCAAATATTTTCACCTTAAATATGAAAGGTGTTTATTCACCATGTTTTTATATAAATGACAGCAAGAAATAGCAAATAAAGATAGCCACAAATCAGAAATTTTGAATTAAATACTGGATATTCAGTAACTTGTTCTGTATACAATTTTGTTTTGATGCATATGATATCCCGTATTTGAAGCCTGTATTAAAATGATCTGTAGCTCTTCCTTAATCTTTTCTGATTCTCCCAGCCTCTGTTTTTTCTCTTGACTTTTCTTAGTACTTCAAAATGCAGTAGGCATCCTTGGGGAGGAAATAACATCTTCTTTTCCACTTACTGTCAACACTGAGGATGTTGTATACTAATCTATAGCTTAATTAACTTAGAAACAATTGTTATGGCTGTCCAGTATGTCTTGCATATGATTTTATTTGTGCACCTTGATTATAAGAACTGACTAGATCATAATGTCCCTGTTATCTTCATGGCAGGATGTCAAGGGCATTTCATCACTTGTGTGGGAAGAGGGTATGCCGTTATTGTAGGTGACAATCACTGGATTACTGAGTTCTGAAAACAGAGTGGGTTAGATTCAGTGAAATTCCCTGTGCAATGGGCACCTTCATCATTTCAAATTTCTTCTATTCTGATGCAAAAGGGCCATTTTCAGACTTGAAGAATTACGAACTGGAGTTCTTAAAAGGATTTAGAGATCACAAGTTCTATGAGGATCTAAAGGAAGCAGAATGGCATTCTCAAGATATTCTCAAAGTTGTCATGACTTTTCACTCAAAACCCAAAGTCCTCATGAGGACACAATAGAAATAAAAAATTAGAACATTCCTGATAGTTAGCAAGTGGAAAATGAAAGTCAATGTGAGAGAATTTTAGACAGGAAATTTCTGATGTAAACTTCTATATAAAGCCATCCTTGGGACAGTCAAGCACTGGAGTAGACTGTCCAGAAGGGCTCTGCAGTGTCAATTCTTGGAGGTATTTGAGACCTAACTGAACAAAGACCTCAGCAGGCTGATCTGATCTTATAGCTGATTCTGCTTCGAGCGGGAGAGTGGATGAGAAACCTCATCATGTCCTTTCCAACTTGGATCACTCTATGACTCAAAAAATCCATGATTTTTTGTGACTCAGACAATTTACATCAGGAACAAAGCCCATCACAACATATTTCACACCATATGTAATTCTGGATATATGCCCCATAACATTTTTATTTTTGAATAAAGTATCAGATAGAACTAACTATTGCCTAATACAGTTACATGCAGAAAATCAGACCACAGCTTTTGCTGAATAGTAATGTCAAAGCTCTACATTCCATATGGATGTCACCAAAAGGAATTGTGATTTCATCAACACAGCTGCTAGCTTTGTAATGACATATGGTAATAACTTTTTTTTTATGAACGTTCTTTATGAATGTTCATTATGAATATTTCCTCTGCCTTCTGCATTTTTCCTGACATCATGACTTTAAATATGAGCACAATTTAAAAGGCAGTAGTAATTTCTAACAAACTCTTTGTGCTTGTGTTAGCAATCTAACTTATCTCTAGAATTAACATTGTCTCAAATGATACAACTTTAATTAATCTGTAATTATAAGATAGATATTTTAGTCTAGAATCTATTTTGTCTTGTACAGCTGTATGTGAATTTAGACTTCTAAAGACACACAGATGAGTCAAAGCCTTTCTGAATTTTACTTCTATAGGATAGATTAGGGAAGAAAAATAATTATTATAAAATAATATTATCAAGGGTGTAGCAAGGATCTACTAACTCTTATTGCAAATAAAATAATAGTATACCAAATTGGTAAATATGATGACAAAAACATAATAACAGCATAATAACTTGCTATATGCTATGCTGTATTTAGTGTCATCTTGGATTATGTAGATGCTTCCAAGAAAAAGATAAATCTCTACAAAATTTGCAGAAAGGCAAAGGCCTCTGTACAAAAGCACTCCTTGTGATGCGGTGAATCTCTGATTAATGAGAAACAAATCAAGTATTTCAAGTATTATTTTTTAAAATATGGAAAAATAGTTTCTTTTTTTTTTTATTTCATTGATAAACTTCCTGTCAAGCCAGTTGAGTTATCATCTTTTGATAAGTGTTTTGTTTCACCCTTTAAGAGGATGAAAAAGCGAGATGTTACCTTTTGAATTCGAAGTATTTTGTTAGACAGTTGTACTTATAATTACACCTTTATGGTATGCATTTTATTTATATGTAGTTTTTGCTTTGATCAATGAATGGTGTGCAAGGACATGCTTGTGTTATGCTGAGATCTACTCTAAACTTGATAAATTATGAAAGCTCCATCCATTCAGTTATTTTGCAGAACTGAAGGTGTGCCAGCAACATGATATCCCTAGAATTTTTATTTTTTTTTATTTGGTGTATTCATATTTCATTAACTAAATCTATCTCAGAGGCCTTGTTGACTAATTTATGACCAAAGGGCAAAACCCCCTCATGTTACCAGTCAGAGTGAAAACAGTGAGGGAATGCATTTCAAGAGCCACAGATGGGAAGGTGTCTCGAACACATAAATGCTGAGATATGCAATGAACAACATAGATACAAAGATAGAAACTGATACAAGGAATTAATACTATATACTAGTCCAGTTCTAACTTTTGCGAGAGTATGGGGATGGAGGAAAGTAGTGCTGTATTAAACTGAAATATAAAACTTTAACTTAAAAAATGACTGTATATATTGTAAACACATACAAAACATTTATGATATGAAATGTCAAACAAGTTTCAGTTCAAACAAAATACACATTTAAAGAAGTGAAAATTTTACTTCAGAGTAGGGATCAAATATTAATAAAAATTCTGCTCAAATATTCAGTCCATATCAGGGAAGAGGTTAATTTCCTTTCTTTCTCGGGACGCTCCTTCATAACTCCTGGCAATCTTAACACTTGCACTGCTTGCATCAGGCACTAAGACAATATAAAGTCTGACTTTTCTTCCTTTGCCCCCTGACTCTGTTATGATACAGAGAAAAACAGTAAAATATTCATGTAAAATGGCTTTTTTTCTAATACCTATCTATGGGTTTTTTTACTGGGTCAGAACAAGTCTTCAGAAGTGTCCAATAACATGATGCGATAACAAATGTATTTTGAACATTTCTGCAAGTGTTACGTAACACCCACAATTAATTTTGATCACTACCTTAGTTGAGCAGTAGCCTTCATTGACTTGTTGAACAGCTGTGTTGTTTGCCCTTGCTGTCTTTAGTCACCTCCTATAGTGCATTTATTTGAATTGGCCATTCTAACAACACTGCCCTAACTTCCCTTCACCAGTGTCAGAAAGGACTTGTAAGTTCACCTTTCTCTGCAGCAGTTTCTTCATCAATTTCTTTGTGGAAGTATCTTTATTCCCCAGTTGACATCTGTGAGAGTGTTACTTGAGAAGCAGTCAAAGATGGCCTCTGGGGAACTGGAATTGAGGCTGAAGGTCTCACATTAAAAAAGTCATTTACTTCTGGTTCAGTTTTGCTCTTAGGCATTATTCACAGCTTTGCTCTGTCTTCAAACAAAAGGAGCAGTGGCCCCACTAAAAGAAAAAAAATCTGAAGCTATTGAATGTGCTTAGAGTTAGTAAATATTAACTTGGTCCTTCAGGAGTCCGTACACTGTATGTCTTTAAAGCAAGAGAGCCTCTGCCTTTCATTGCCATGGCATTATTTTTGCTGTTCTATTTTAATTTCTTTTTTACCGGACAAGATATTTTTAATAATATTTTTTCATGGCATATGGGTTTGTATGTCACTGGAGTAAAATTGTTCTTCCTCAGTTGATTATAATCATGATCGGTTGTTTTCTTGTTGGTACTAACTAAAAATATGAATGTTTACAACGAAATGCAGAAATGTATTTGTTTCAATACTTTGTAGTTCTGGGCTAGACATCTGAAGTTTCAGTATGTATTTTAACATATCTGGTGCTGACTGCAAAAATGTTCCAGAACAGGTTTGATCTCACAGTCTTATTGTGTGTTTTTGATTATGGGAATGTCAGTGTATTTGTTTTATCATTCTCACATTAGAGGATTTTTCTACCTAACTATTTTCATGTATTATTTTCATATTTTTTACTTATCAAGTAGCATTAAACTGAATTTATTTAAGTAAGGCTTACTTGGCAAATAAGTAGGCCAGGGTATTTTTCTCATTGATGAAAGTGTTTTGATAAGAAGTGTAAATTTATATCTAAAGAAAAAGCACACAATACTTACTGATTTCAAAGGAAATTGTTTCCTCTCCTTCTAAAGTAGATTTGACCCAAATAATTTAAGCTGTCAGGATAGCCAAGGGTTAAAGTGAACATAGCTTACACGCTGTGACATTTTTGTCATTGTTTTTCACTTTCAATTAAACAAAGGACTGCTAATATTTTCAAAGAACAAATATAGCAATTTAGTAAGTAACGCTGATTCAGATCAAAATAGTCTTCCCACTGTTATCTCAGTAGGAGTTTCTATCCTAGTACAATATCAGCATACTGTGACCAGTCTTTTTCTTTATAAGGTGCATAAACGTGTGCAGATATGAATGACACAGTAGCTTGCAAACCTATGGATTAACTTTTGCTATCATAGTCTCTACAGTCATTACTGTGTCACAGCTACTGGCCCTAAAGTTCTACACTGTCTCCTAGCAAATAATTGAAAGTGTCTGCACTGCACATTGAGATGTCTTAGCCATAACCAAGCAAGCTGGAAGGGCAACACAGGTGGGACAAGCAGAGTTAGCAATTTGAATCAACATGAGTGTAGCTGAATCACTGGGTGCTGACGTGGGGGTCTGTCAGTAGAGTTCCACTGCCCTGTGTGGGCTTACTCAAGTGATTTTATTTGCCGCTTTAGATATTACTGATGGATTCCTCTAAAATGTTCCCATTACATGGTTACATATGTGACTAACTTTATATTCAAGTATATTTCACTGAGGACAGTTACAATATTTGATATGCAATCTTAAATGTTCATGTGCTTGCAAGGTCAGGGTTTAAATGTCTGTGCAAATTAAGCAAAAAAAACCCCAAACAAACCAACATTTTATCAAATTATCTCTGTCATATTTAAGGCTTCTGCTTTCGAATCTCTTAGTTTGTACTTTTGCGTTTGAGTTTCTCAGGTGAAATTTTACTGTAAACGGAGAATGTCTTGTTTCTGGGAAAAGGGAAGGAAAAGAAAACAAAACCAAACAAGTCATATTCTTTCTCATATTTTCTCGAGGCTTTGTTTTCATATTTCGAAAAGTGGTCAGCCTAGGCTTTGTTTATGCAGGATATCAGCCGGAGCATTGCAGGCATCTTTCTGTTGTGCTTGTCAGGAAAAGATATTTAAAAAAAATAAATCTAAAATAGATTTCAACAGCAAAGACAGATTTTCACAAATCTCCTTCCCTTTAACTCCTTCTTGTAAAGCAAAGAACTCTCACATTATAGCTTCTGCTACTATTTTCAGAAGTTTTAGCATTATAAGATAGCTTGGAATTACAGTATCTTTTGTCAGAGCACCAGAAAATCTTTGAAGTACATTAGCCTCAGTTTGAATTCTTTGTCACTGTCACTTGCAGTTTTAATATCACTGTAAAGTACTCCAATTTTTCCTTCTAAATGGCTCACAGAGTCAAACTTTTATTCTGTTTCTTCCTCCATAATCTTGTAGGTTCATGTGATTTTTAATGAACACGGTCAAGGAATCTGCTGTACACAGGAGTGATAAGATCAGATCCAGAAGGATTTTATGGGCCAGTTTTGTACATTTTAGAAGCAAGCTTGTTGTTACACAATAGTTAATATCAAGCATAAATATGGGCTGCTTCCAAAAAGGGAAGTCCTTTACCAGTGCCTGCCCTCTGTCCCAGACACCCGCTATTCATTCCAACCACATTCCCAGCCCCACATGGGGAGTCAGATCAAAGCAATGGCTGGAATT
This sequence comes from Loriculus beryllinus, assembly GCA_039877255.1. NCBI lineage: Eukaryota > Metazoa > Chordata > Aves > Psittaciformes > Psittacidae > Loriculus > Loriculus beryllinus. Next base: position 3,855 of record JBCJKH010015232.1, on the reverse strand, counting down.
ATAGCAGTTCTCTTTGTTTAGGTTTCATGAACTGATGGGGAATATCAGGATTTGTTCCCCGTGTGTGTATTCTTTCTTCATGTACTAATAGGTTATATGTCTATAAATGCTCTTTATCATAAAGTGTCCAAGTTCTTTAGCTCAATACAGGAAGAAATTGAAAACACTTGACTTGGATAGCTATATTCACAAGAGGTACATTTGCCAGTACTTTCTATAGATTAGGAACTTCCTCTGTTGAGGGAAATACTGCTTTGCTTCCCCAGAGAAAAAAAATCAAATTCTGTAATTTGGAATGAAATTGTTTGAAAAGATAAGTAATCCTAGTAATAATCTCTTTTATGAGCAGTCATAAACATAGTAGTTAATGAAAATGAGTTTTTAAAGACTGCTTTCCAAACATTTATATACAAGCTTAAATTGAAGACATAGGTTCTGTTCACTTGAAAAAAAACTCCATGCTCTCAGGATTGAGACCACCAGAGATAGTATTTTCTTTTCTTTTCTTGTTCTTCTAGTAGAATGAATAATTGCTTAACTACAATCCCTGACTTCTGACTTGGAAAAAAAAGGAAATGCTATTGTTCTGGAGAATAATTCAGTACATTTAAAGTGCTGCTTTCAAAGATATGCTAAAATTTTGATGACATTCGTATCTGTTTTTATTAAGAATTCTTGTACTAATTAGCAAATAAATGATGTTAGGTTAGATCTGACACACCTGCAGCAGTCATTATTAAAGAAGCATAAAACCCTCAATTTTTGACTCAAACAAATGGAAAAAAGTTTGGAAGAAACTTTATTTGAGAATGAATTAGACACTAGTTTAATCAGATCAGCATGTTCCATTTCAGTGTACAATAGCATGAACAAAACAAAAGTAATGAAAGCTATGGACCTTTCCTAAGTATCCTTGCCTGACAGGGGGCACAAGATACTGGTATCATTACCAAACTGTTTTCTAACACTTGCTGCTCATTATTGCAGGGAAAATTGTGCTGAGTTCTCTCCATTATTCTTAGACAGTATGTTACATGGAAAAGGAAGGTGATCTGAACTTAAAGGTTAAAGAGTGTGTTGCTCAGTCTTTTCTGCAATCTCTTCACAGATGTGTTAGTAGCAAATCCAGGCAAACAAAATTAAATACCAGGTTCAGGGCCTCTCCTACTCAAAAGTAACTCTCCTGAAAGGTGGTCAGTGTGAATTCACAGATGGTTCAGTGACAGTTCATTGAGAACTGAAAGTGGTCTTTAATGTTCTGTGGAATGGTACCCTAATTACTCAGCTAGTTTGAAGAAAGGGGATGTTATTTTTGCTGTACCATTATGCTAATGTACAGAATGAACTCCGACTGTTCAATTAATTCAATAGAAATATATAGTTTGTTTCTGGATGACTGAGGCTTTACATCCGTTATATTGTCCAAACCAGAAACTAGCTTGCCTTTGTCACTGTTCTGCTAATGAATTTATTACAGTGTTGGGAAACGAGAGTTGTGGTTAACCATCTCTAATTGCTGGTTTTGAAATAGTTTTATTTTATTACTCAGAATTAAAAAGTCCATTCAAAAACAACAGTTTTCCTAAGTTCAATATCTATGAACTATTTTGAAAATATTTTTATAGTTTCCTTTATCTGCTACAATTTCTCTTTCTATCTTTGGTCTGTGCTTCTTATACAGTTTCTTGGCATTGCCTCATGTTGATGAAGCTGCACCCCTTCAGTATGTACCACTGATTATGTTGTGCTGCTCTTTTTAAAGATGCCTTGCACTAAAATTGACATTTTGATGTTTTACTGGAAGCAAGACCATACCTCAGTGTCATTCTTTAGGGCAAAAAGCATAACTACATTGTCCAATGTGATTTGTGTTCATAGCTAAATACCATATACTGCATAGCCCTAAAGAACATGTAGATGATCAGATGGCAGAGCTAGTTCTGGATATGTGATTCTGTATCTCCATTTCTGCCTCCGTGTTTTCCTGATGACTAATTCTGACACAAGTACAATAGACCTGAGCCAATAATCTATTTTTTACATCTGTGATCGTTAGTCATAAAAATAGTCCTTTGCAAGCAGGCACTTAGGATTGAAGAGAAACATCAGTTATTCAACACTGGGTGGTAGGCAATGTGAGATTCAGGATGTGAGATACTCATTTTCAATTAGAGTTTGCAATGCGTATCAGGCCAAGTTATCCCAAGCAGCACGAAGTGAAAATTTTGTCTTGCTGTGCTGCCAGCAATCACTGTACCATGGTAGTAGTAAAAAGGTGAAATTTCAGAGAAAGAGCAGTTGGCATATCTGCTGTTATGTGCCTGCACACATCTTGGGAAAAGCAGCAATAACTGTGGTTTGGGCTTAATCGAATGCTGGCCAATAGAAGCAGCTATGGAAATGCATGGAAGTAATTCATCTTCTGGTACTCTGTCCACACTGTCCCACGGTGTTATTAATTTTTCAGCTCTAGTAGCACACTTCAGACTTGGTAACAGAAGGAAAGTTGTTGCAGTTTCGTGTGTTTTCATTTCTGTCCAGCTGTCTTTCTGCAATTAAGGACAGTGGGGAATAGTCTAAAACCGAGTAATGATTAAAACAAACCGTGGTGATGATGGACAATAAACAAGGTTTCAGTGTACTATAGAGGACAAAAATTGCTGATTCAGCTTATGTAAACAAAGCTTCTTAAAAGCTAGGAAAATCATAGTCCCTCATATGTGCATCTGGTGTCACAATTTTTGGAATACTTCTCAACTTCAGGTTACCAGGAAAAAAAAACCTTTTTTGAATGCAGGCCACCTAAAGGAAGCAATAAATAATCTTAGAAGCTAGAGGAACTGATACATGAAGGAAAGCTATATGAATATTTTTCACAAGGCAAGACTTTATCTTAAAAATATTTGAGTTCTATCAAGGAAAGGGAAAAATGTGGATTGATACCATGATGAGTGAAAGGATGAAATTTAAAAAAGACTTTATCAGACTGAAATTAGATAAATAGTCCCTGATATTTCAGTTTGCAGAAAAATCTCTTGAAGGAACAGTCTCCTAGGAGTTCCCAAACTAGAGGAGATAAACTTGGAAAAAACACAGCAGAGGACCAGTTATGTCACTGAGGAGATGTGAAAAGTAAACAGCCTCTTCTCTATCCATATTTCTATTGTGATGTTTCTATATAAAATTGCTTCTTTAGATGCCAAAAGGGGAAGTTTTCACCTCTAACAAGCCAATCTGATCTTTAAAGCATCTATTACTATAAATAAACTGTTTTAGCAGAGAACATCGCAGCAAGTATGTTTTAAAGGCAAGTTTAAATATTTCTCTGAGGACTGTTTGTGTAACAAGAAAATCATCAAGAAGGGAGTATGTTTGAAGCCTATGCCCATGAAAGAAGCAGAACATATTTTTAATAGTGCTTCATATTATGGTGTCTAGTCAAAACTCAAGAACCTTAAGCATCATTATACAACATCCCAGAACATGATACCATGTTCCTAACCTTCAGTCACAGCCATCTCCATCAAAAAGCTGGCTCCAGGAAGTAATACATATAATGTCTGCGTTGAGGTGGTAGTTTTATGAGTCATTGAAACTTTTTTTTAGAAAGAGCAAGAAAGTGGAAAACTACACTATGTTGATAAAATTACAACTTCATGCAAGAGCAAAACCGAGAAGCTCTAGTGTCATGCCAAAGAGGAGACAACACTGTACATTATTGACATATTTACTGCATTTATTCCTCAAAATGATGCTATTCTTTTTAATAAAATAAATATATAAAGCACCATAAATTAAACAAATGGAAGGCCACAAATTCTCCATGCTATAGTGTGCTATGTCTGGAAAATCAAG
>JBCJKH010015230.1:8760-26734 GCA_039877255.1 Loriculus beryllinus | reverse complement strand
CCTCACTTTAATTAATATAAATTATTTTGCAAGGCTTCTTTCATCAAGCTGTTTACTTATCAAGTACCCACTGCAATGCTTCTTTTTCCTCTGTCATTCTAACCAGTGTATCACACCTGTGATGGAAATAATAATTTTACTGAAAGGCAGAGATCCAATTTCCAAAATTATCATTGACTTCTCTTGTTTTGAAATTTCACTGACTGGATGTGTTTTTTAACTCCTTTGGGTAAGCTTTCTCTGGTTTTGTTGTGCAACACTAGTGTTCAAGGCTTCAGAATGTTGTATTTCTAGTTAGTTCTAATTAATAATTTCTGAATTCTAAGAAAAACATATAAACAAATTGAAATACTTTTTCTAGCTGGAATTTAGCCATGAAACCCATTCATTCAAAGTGGTAAATTCTGCATGAGTGCATAGATTTTTATCTTTTCCATGTCTGATTGTGACATTTCCTAAATACAGAGAATGTTTCTTGGCTTGGAAAGGCCACATAAAAATAAATTATGAAGTATTAACAGTATATAACAATTTTAAAGAATATTTAAATTATTTTTCAAGTGGTTAATTTAAAGGATACAGTCTGTGTCTTTACTTAATAAGCTTTTTTTGTTGTTTAAAATTTCATGAAAGCCAGGTAGCTGGAATTGCCACCTACCCAATTTCTCATGTAGTTAGCATAGCATTTTCTGTAACTTTTTTTTTGATTCCAAAGCTGCATCAGTGTGATATATTCCCCCAAAGTTACATGTTTTTTTCTGTAATACCAATTGAGTAGCTTTTATAAACTACTTCAAGTCTGCTGTTCACTGTCCAGCCATATAGCATCAATACACATGCAGCAAACTGGATTTATGTCCTATATACTTAGACATAGGACTCTTGAGTGAGGCAAAAAAATAATCTAATTGGAAACAATTGAACTAATAGCCCATGCTGTGTTACGGGTTTGTTGACATAGTTCTGGCATGCTGAATTCTTCAAAAGCTTTATTGACAGAAGCAAACATGGGCTATTTTTCTGAATTAGAATAGAGCAGTGATTTTTTTTTTGGTGCAATACGGTATTAATTAAATGCTTTCAGTTCAGCTTATTCAAAGAAAGCACAGTAAGAAAAAGAGCATTACTGGGAGATCTACAGTTTATGTGGCAGGGAAAAAAGTCATATTATGTGATATCTTGGTGCATCAAACCACTAGCTGAACATTAGCAGTCCAAAGGAGAAAAAAAAAAAAAGCTTATTGGCATAAATCATTATCTACAGAATGTACTGTATGGTATCTTCAAGATTTTTCCATTTAATATTGGACAGTTTTATGTGATGGGGATTAACCTTTATCCCAATATCCCTTCTATATCTAGAGATCACTGACAGTTGTAGCTTCCAAACAAGCCGCGTGATTGCAGGTTAATTACAGAAGTTCAAAATATGCTTTTAAGTTATCCATCTTCCATAAAGTGTTAAAAAGAGGTCAACTAAGTTCTATTTCAGTAGACTATTTATATTTTTCACAATTTTTAATTCTGAAACTGTATATTTTCCTCACATACTCTCTCTTCCAAGTAAAACCTTGTAAAGTAACTATAGAAAATTCTTTGCTGTGCAGTAGTTATCAATATCTGAGCTGCTAATAACTTTAACTTATTTAGCAAATCCTGTGTGATTTCAGTAAACTTTACATGAAGATTGCACTTTTCGCCTTTGAGAGAACATATCTAGGAAGGGATTTATTTTCATCAACTTTACTATTAGATAGCTAAGCACTACTGAAATGTGGATACTGCTTCTTTTAGAGTAGCCTAGCTGCATCTCTGTTACTACATGCTCATTCACTGTCACTTGAGCTCTCTGCAAGGCACAGGAATTAAAAGCAGAAAAGAGCTGCTTGTATTATTTGTATTAAACTACAAGCACATTTAAAGTTAAATGCTGGTTTTTTTTGATTAAGCATTTTTGATACATCAGTAGTACAAGAATATGCTTAAAATTATCATTCCAAACGCACAGTTCAAAATCAGCAAAGTGTGCAGAATCTACCATATTAATGCAAGTTCAATGGTGAACATGTAGTGTTGATAGCAGGGACAAGCCCAGTGGGACTGTTCATCTAATTAGAAAAGAATCAGGTCTCAGTAATAATTGCATGGAACTGACATTGTTTTTCAAATAAATTCAAAATAACCTAAATTATTCTTAACAAATGACAAAAGCTTGCTCTGCACTTATTTAATGTTAGCAAAAGCTGCTCATATGTACAATGCCAGCCTTGTTTTATAACCAATTTGGAACATTACTTATTTGCTCTATCTGACACAGTACAGATAAATAGGGCCAATAAATTTGGTTCTTAATTAGAAATTCAGAAATTAAGAACTACAAATGCAGGTACAAAAGTGGTGACAGATAGTGCTTTAATACAGAGTTTTGTGCTACATGTGAAGCCAAAACATCTTTAACTTTCCACAAGCATTCTTTCTGAAGAGAGAGAATGAGCTATTTGATCACATCAGTGACTTCCTACTGCAAAAGGAAAGAAACATGAAACAGATGTGTCAGCATCATAGGTGTACGTAGTAAATGAGACTCTTCAAACTGTCTCCATTGCATCCATTTAATACGATTGGAAACTTTTGTGTTGATTTGGCATTCAATTTTATCATGTCAAATAATTCAGCAAATAGAGGTTATGGAAATTGGTTGTTCTTGTATTCTTTTCATTATGTTATTCTCTAATGTAGTGTTCATCAGAGAGTACTTAGGGCAGTTCCCTGTATTGGTAGACCAGAGAATAATATTGCCTGACAGCATTTTTTTATTTTTTTAGCTAGCTCAGATGGTTTATGCATGACTGTCATTAACAGTTTGTTTAATCTTGCATTTTTTAAGCCATCTTTCAGCATTGTACTTTAGTAAAAAGTCTAAATTTGATTTTCTGGATTTATGAATGTTTTAAACTTTTTTTTTCCTTCATCCCAACTAAGAATGAAGATTTGAAATAACCAAATTTTATATTAAATGGAAAATGCTAAAATCTTTGTTACAAATTTGTCAAACCATCTCATTTTTGCACACTTGATTTAGAAAGAGTTGTCAACACTCCTGACCTGAGATGGTTTGCTTTAGTTTGTGAGCAACACTGACATATTTTATCTGGCAATCAGTTTGCCTGTATCTCTGCTTGTCAGTGCAGCCTCCCAGGATTTATAGTTCCTGTATTTTGTGCTCTTTTCTTCTCCGTGATACAGATTAACTAGCTGAACAAAGCCCCCTGGTTCACTGAGTTGGGCAGCTCCCAGGTGGCATTATAATGATTCAATTAAAGAAGGATGTTGCTGTGATTGTTGGCATGTGTAGTCCTAGCAAAGAGCAGCTCACATGGGAAGGGAGCGAGTCAGAGGCTCCTAAAGTGTAACTTGATGGGGCAGTTTAGCCATTCATGTAGATGTACAGATTTTTTGCCTCAATGAACCACATCAAAATACTTTCTTACAAATTGTCTGCATCCTGCAATTACAGGCTTTTTAGCTGATGGAGATATCAACAGAAAATTTGTAGTATAATTGGCAGAATGAGACAGAGCATTTGTCATACAGTGGAGTTTCAAGAGAGGAGTGCTATTGAAAAGATGAGCAGTTACAGGTAATTCATTTTCAGTATAATGTTGACGAAATGAGACTATCTTCTGTGTAGCTAGCAAGTGTTGGGAAATGGAAAAAAATTGCCGTTACCTTGAAAAAAAGCAATGCAACTTGTTGCTTCATGTGTGTCTCTATATGGGGGCTGGGTAAGGAAGGCCTCCTGGAACTGCTGGCCAGCTGCACTAGTGAACTTGGACTTGGTAATGCATTTGACTAGAGAGGGGAAAAATTGCCTAGGGAAACTTGGTGCATAGTGTAAGAAATTATTACATTATATTGTTACTTGGTGTACTTTGTTAACAAGTTTAGATGAGGTTTGTAGTCACTTCCACTGTGTTATTCCACCCCTGACTTTGGGTAAAATGGTGGAATATTTTAGCAAAATTACCAAAGCTGTAGTGTGGGTGGACCTCAGTACGCTCAACAGCAATTCCCTGTTCTGAGGTACCATAACTGAGTACAAAATTGTGGCTAGTTTCATTCAAGTATTCCTTGATATAAATTTAATTCCCTGGCACTGAAATTTGTTTTAGTAATAGAAATTGAATTGTAAATGTGTAGGTAGGTCAAGGCTTCGAGCATTAAAATGCATGTCTTGAACTTTAGTTAGTTCCAGACCATTTCTTTCTGTTTTTTAGTCTTGGAATCCTTGTATCTAGTGACTATCTTTATGTGGAGTTGATTTAGCCTTGCTTTTAAGGGAAGAAAAAACTCTTGTACTGCCCTGAAAACTTTTTGAGCTTTTGACTTTTATCATCTTTAATTAAAAACCCTACTTCTTAAGAATCAGTGATGCTGAATTATGGTGCAAGGGGATAATTTTTGCAAGATGTGCGGATGCTTAGCAATGAATTGCATATTTAGATTTAGAAATGGAAAGATCATGGTCTTACCAAACCACATGGAGTGAAATCTAAGTAACCATAAAAATTCTGCTTCTAAGAGTTGTATTCATTCCGTGTAGCTGTAAGTAGCTAAAGGATACTAGTCCTGGTTTCCTGTCAAGACTTCCATTGTCAGTAATTGAGAAAGACAGATACCTTTAGATAGTAACTGATGATTAAAGATAGAAGGGGCTAATTATACCTTGTATGGCAGAAACCTCTTGTGGTCATACCAAAGAAGAGAAGCCTACTAATAAGCCTAGTCCTTCAGGGGACTTCTAACAATACACAGTATTGAGAGTCATCACCTTCACTTCCCATTTGATAACATTTAGTCTCTCTTCTGCAAGGCCAGATGCTCTGTGGGCTTGTTAGTTCTCTATGGGTTCTGCCCCTGAGGTAAGTTATGTGTGTCTCCATGCCTAGTTCCCAGAGTGTTTGGAGCAGAGTCGGTGGTTATTATTCAATGGCTCCTGTGTCCTGTAACGTTTCTATTGCAGGATATTGTTATCTTCCTTTTTGCTTCATGTAAGGTGCATTGTCACTGTTGTCAGAGTCAGTCTTTGAAACAGATTTCAAAGAGTCCTTATATGTCAGGTTGAAGAGTGCAAATTATCTTTCACATGAAGATGAGGGAAATTTTAAATATTAATGCTGTAAGTTTGGTCTGAGGTGCCTATGCATCAGATGCGGTTTTGTCGCAGTTAGAGTTGCCTCACTGGTGAACAAACGGCACATTTTTGATTGTATGTGTTTATTTAGAAATGCTCCTGTAGAATTTGTGCTTCACTGTGAACTTCCTTCTACCTACCCCTTTCCCTGTTAATTGTGCATAGTGATAACTGAAAATCTAACAGATGTGCTTCTACAACTTCCTTTTCTCAAGCACATTGAGCTTCATTGGAAGAGGGATCAGGAGGCAGCTTTTTGTGTATTTGTTTTCCCCGAGTTCTTTGAGAAGGTTTAGGGCTACAAGATATCCCAATTGGATACTGGCATGACCCAAGCCAGTCAGGTTTAGGTAAATAACCCCATAAAAATAGAACTGTGAAAGCCTAATTCTTAGGTGAAGTGGAGTTTATGTTTCACGTTTGAGCATTGGGTCAGGTGCCTCAGAAGCAAACAGTAATGCATCAGCAAGGAAAATTATTATATTGAGCAGCAGTTTGTGTTTCCCAGATAAGAATTCTTGAGCAAAATTAGATTAAGATTCTCTTTCATTATTCTAATCAAACTAGTCTGCCCTTTCCATTGTTTTAGGTCACTGTTGATGAATGACAGACAAGTGCCTTGAGTGCTGCTTCCCAAATATAATTGAGATGTTTTTCAGTGAACAAGATTATACATTTGCTGAATTTAAAGCAACTAAAACAGAAATAGGGACTACCTGTATTGAATGTTAAACTGTGCACCTCTGTATGTTGGGTTAAATGGTTTTGAATCTTTAATTGATGTGTTTGATTGTTGTGTTTTGTTTTGGGATTTTTTTTATTTTATTTTTTTTTTTTATTTGCCCTTCATTTCATTGAGTTCTTACATTTAAGATAACCAAGAAACACAAGTGACCTTTTGGATTTGTGCTGAAAAAGGGACAAGACAAAGAAGAATTTTGTAGCCTAGCAGATAACATACAGAATCCCAGGGCAATGGTATTTTATCAGGAGTCTTCTGTTGTATTTTGTATCTTGTTTTGGAGCATCCCCTGTCACCTATGCAGTAATCTTTGTACATTAAACTAACCAGGCAGTTCACAATGAAGCTGTCTGGAGTGGGAGCTGCCTTTTGCGCAGGTGTTTGCTCCTGACATGGAGCAATAATCTGAGCTAAATGGCGAAGGGAAGGTGTACTTTTGAAGTGTAGACATCCTAGACCTTGCTTTGCTAATTAAAGCCAGAGAACTTCGTCAAAGATACAGCTCCAATCAGAGTAAGGTTTTATGCAATTTAAATCTTGTTCATGAAGCAAGTTTAAGAAAGCATATGTGCATGTCATATACCCTTGAAGGACTGATTACTGACAGCACTAGGAATGCTAGGTATTAAACGTTTGCGCTCTTGTGTGATCCTGAGAAAGAGGTAACTGCATATCATTACCTGCAATGTCATGTTCCAGGACTGTGTCCTACATTTCTAGTAGTCCTTATTATAATGCAAAAATACCTTTATCACATTGCCTTGTATATGAAATGCCTTCCAAATTTTGTCCCAGTATAACACACATTATTAAGCTCTCTGCAGTTCTAGTAATATTTCATAAGCTTACACTGCATGCGTGGAATTTATCATCAAATTTACTTCTGTTCATTTTCATAGAAGACCATGCATCTATAGTTATAATTTACTTCCTTGTTTAAGCAAAGATATTCACTTGAATTTGAGGGACTTCTTATTTGTTTAAGGGCTGAGTAAGGCAGTTTGCCAACTGAATTTAGAAGGGGTTGGAACAAGTCTCTGTTCATTATATGGATAACAAATATAGGGGCAGATTCCATTTCATAGCATTTTGTCTGCTTGGCAGTTTCTTCAGAATAATATTAATGGCCTTTTCTATTTAAATAATTGAATTCCATGTCAGATGAAACTCATTACAATGAACGTTGGTTGTTTTGACTTTTTTTTGTGATATTTGTACATTCCCTAATTCTGAGCAATAGACTCGGTCTTCCATGTCTTGCTAACAGTATCTACATCTTGTGTGTACTTTGTATTTTAGACTATGACACTGGATTTTTGATACTTGGGTTGTTAGTGTATGATTCATAAGTATACACAGCATTCAAACCTCCAGATACTCTCTGTATAAACCTGTTTTTCATGAGCAGTCAAACTAATTGATTTTGGTTTCATTTTTGGCATAGATTTTTGTTCTTTTTCGTATATACACCACTGGTGACCCCTGCTTCCTTTCCTTTTCTTGGCTCTATACAACTTCCCATTGGGCCAGTTAATGCACAGCTACAAGTAATATTGATTTGCTGTTTGCTAATTTGGGTCGTCTGACTTCTGTGGAGAAAGCTATATAACAGAATTTTGTCTGTTAGCCTCTTTTCTCAATGCAACACAGCCACAAATTCTTTTGGAGCCTATTGGGGGACAGAGGTGATTTGACTGATGAAATAATATAAGCTGCTCTGTGTCACACAGAGTTTTTCATATGGAGTATTTTGGTGATTTAAGGAAAAAGGAAGAACAGTTGCAATTATTTTATCGTGATATCAGTGAATATTTTGAGGAGTTAGATATTCAAAAAAAGCAAATGGGAGTTATCTAATGTTTAAAGTTCAGTTATGAAATGTGCAAGAATAAAAAATAGCATTGTCAGCCAATGACTCTATCTAAATACTCTTCTTGTTTTCCAGTAAAAGGTCTTACTGTACATAGTTCACATGAAAGTGACCATTGGGGTTAGGCATAATTTATAAAATACACAGGCAAAATTAGCCTAAAGAATTGAGTTGGGAAAAATGAACTGAAGTAAAAATATTATATACCACAAAGTGATTTTAAACATTTTTATACCCACTCTGTTACCTACAAATATCTTACATTTCTGGCTCTGCTGTCTCCAGGGATGAAAAATTGCATCGTGTATTTTTTTTCCTCTTCTCAAAAGAAAAAAATTAATGTTTGGTTTGAATTTTAAAACTCTATTTTTATTTTCAACACACTTTTTGAGAACTGTATCAGTCCCCTAGCAGGCTGCATGAGTCTATTTTGCTTTTATATGTGGTACAATACCAGTAAGACAATCAAAACATATTCTATATGCAGCAGTGGTTTTTTGCTGCTTCTTTTAACTACTTTAGTTAAATCTCTCTGTTCTCAGTTGGTATTTCTTTCTCAAGAGACTTTGAATACATACAATTTTTTAGTGTTGTCCAAGAATGAATTACTTGCAGTTTTTTTAGCCTGTTCAATAAAAATATAAAATGTTAACTATAAGTTTAAAATAAATACTTGTCATTCTGAGAGATTAATCTAGGATTTCTTGGAGAATTTATTTTAGGAAATAATTCTGGATTTCTTTATTCTTTCTCTCTTTTACCTATGTTCAGATGGAAGACGTCATAGCCCGCATGCAAGATGAGAAAAATGGGATTCCTATTCGTACAGTCAAAAGTTTTCTTTCCAAGATTCCCAGTGTCTTTTCTGGTAAGAGTAAAAGTGCATTTCATGTATTTAAAGTTTCCATGCTACCTTATGTAAGGGAATGCTCAAATGGAAAATCCTTTTTACTGAGTGTTATGGGGAATTCACAGTCATCTGTTCTGGAGGAGACATTGCTGGAATGCTTTAATTATAGGAATTTTTAGTGTTTCTCTTACATTGGAGTGGGCTTACACAGGGATGTTTTTGTCTTATAAGTTAAGTGAAGGAAATACTTAATTTACTACCAAAAGTAAGTTATCTGGCAATATTTTTATTTCAGAGTTTCTGCATTTCAGATCTTGAAATACAAGACCTGATTTTAGCCTGTTTAGCAACTTATGAGTTTAGCATACAGGCCAGTATATGAAGATAAGAATTGCCATAGCAGCAGCAAAAAAGGAAAGCCATCACTGCACTCTGCAATTGATACTGAATTGGGACTGTAGAAATTGATTCAAACATTTATGATCTGCTTTTGTAAGTGGCTGCCTGTGCCCAAGAAGCTAAGGCTGAGATGTCTGTGGTGATCTGCAAGACAGCTATAAACATTATAGCTAATTCAAGTCAGTATCATCATATGCACCAAAATCTTTCCATTTATTAACCAGAATAATATATCTATTCACTTATTTACATATTTTTGTATCATTGTCTGCGTTTGTATATGTGGATATGTCTATTTTTGTGGTACCAATGAGTATGGAGTTCCTCTGAAATAGAGCTAAGCCTACTTTTTCTGTACTCTGGTAACCATTGCAATTTTTGTAATGGAAAGGATAATACTTGTGTAGAAAATATTTACAGCAAGAAGAATTTTATGCTTTAATTTTAAACCCTTGGAATGTTTTTGCGAATGAATAATTCTGGCACAAAGAAGGAAACAGTTTTACAGATGAACGAAATATCTTCATGATTTTAGAAACTACTTGAATACAAACTAGTCTCTGAAGAGTACACTTATTTCCCATAAGTTTGTCCAGCATGGCATCCTATTAAATGATCCATATTAATTGCTGTTCTCTGCCTAACCTCTGTGCTATGTATTTTAAATTAGATAGACTAGTTATTTATATAGCAGGGGACACTATTTGTAAATTTTATTTTTTTTTTTTACTGGAATAGACATCATACTTTTTTAAGGTTGTGTTAGAAAATACATATATACAGTAGTGCACAGAAGTCACTGATACAATTCCTGGATTGAGGCATTAGCTCTATCAACTGCAGTGGGAAAGAAAAAGCATAGGAGATTTTGGGGTTTCTTTCCCTTTGCAGATTTTCTCACTCAAATACCTGGGCAGTAATTCTTTCTACGCGTGACTAAGAAACCCACTGGAGCAGCAAAACTGTCATTTGAGTTCAATTAATCTACTTTCCTGTCTGTATCCTGGATGGATCTGAACTCTTAAAAACTTCATGTTGAGAGTAGCAGGTTTCCTTTAACGTGCTAGGAGTGTGTATGTAGCAAATGAATCTCAGCTAGAACTCAAAACTGTTGACTACTAGGAAACATGGGAATATTATTGTCTAAGGATCATGATGATAATAATGAAAATGTATATAATAACAACTTACAGTGCTGTTATTACCCACAAAAGCATCAATATAAAAATGATCAAATCAAGAGGAGGTACTCTCCAGTTAAAGAGGATATTTATATGTCTATATGCTCATATATATCTATATATCTATATGTGTAGATATATCTTTATATATCTATGTGTCTATTCAAAAACCATGTATTATACCTAGTCATCTATCCAGGACTATGTCCCATAAAACCTGGAACTTTGCAATTGGTTTTTGTGTGCAGAATGGGTAGATCTGCCACAATTAAGTCATGTTCCTGCAAGGACTTAAAAAGACCTGGAGGAGTCCTTTACACAACGTGTAAAATATAACATGTAAAAATTAAGGATGTCCATAAATTGTCTGTAGTAAAAAGGTTTTATGGGCTAACATTTTCATTATGTTACTATAAAAGCAAGGGAGTTATTTTTGTTTATTTTTATTTCATAGTGTTACTTCTAAAACAGCAAGTGAAAAACACGTTGAAAGAGCAGTCACTTTTCAATGTAGAATTACCAACACTGTCTATATAAGGATGGCTACATTAGCAAAATCATCTTGGGAAATGGTACCTGAATTTAACCTTTTAGTAGAATATGGTGCTTATAACAAATAGGATGATATGATTGTATTATCTTGTTTATGGGGTCATTCCTTATATGTTTTTACAAGTAAAATATCCACATAGATATGCATAGAATTCTCTATAGGCTCTACATTGGTGCACTTCAGAAAAAAGAAAAAAAAAAAAGGAATGAAAGATAATGCTAAGACTATTTCACCTTGTGAATTTTTGGAAAAACTGATGAGTTATTTTGCTATTTCTTATATTAATAGAAAGCAAGTAAGTTTCTGATGTTGATATTTATGCATTCATTTTTGTGAGCAAGCTGCTTGAATTAAAATACCTTTTTTGCTCACTTGCTTTTTTGAAATCTTTCAAAAGCAAATCATTTAGTTGTCTTTACCTGATTGAAATATGCTTAACGTGAATTTGCAGGCTACTTGATGATAAAGAATGCAAACCCATAGATGTGTGTTAATTGCTGTTTATATTTTTATCCACATTTATGTGTGTATTATATTGACTTTATGCAACAAATTTATCTGTAGTGTAAATTCACTAGACATAGTGAATTGTAGGCCAATTTGGATGATAGCATTCCAGTCACCTACAAGCAGGAGGCAGAATGGACTGTGAGAAGGAACCCCAGTCCTTGACTGAGCTCCAATATATTGCATATGCCAAGATAAAAATCTCTGAAAACAAGGCGGCAAAACCAGAGGTGTTTGTACCTATCCTGGTTCCTTACCTCATTCCTTAATGCTGAGAGATTTTTCCTAACTGTGTAATATTAATGATGTTAATGATACTCAGTCCAGTTATTTTGATAAAGAATCTATACAAAATCATACTTCTTTTAATGCAAATAACAGACAACTTAGTATGTGACAAAGTCTTTATCAGAAATTATGGGGCTTATTATATATAGAAATAAACAATTATTAGAGGGGGAAGCATTCATCCTTGTCTAATTCCAAGTGGGATTCTACATAAAAGAATCAGTGGAAGTATAGCTTTGGTAGCTGACTATTCTGCCTGCAGACCTGTAACCTATTGTACTCATCAGTGAATATCTGTGGTGTATTGTAGTATGTCATGACAAGCAAGAATAAATATGAAATACCCCAGAATTATTCTGTACTGTAGCTTGTCGGGCTTGATGAGCTAATGGTTTCATTGCATTCAAAGCTTATTTTGCACCAAGATCTGCATCATTTGTTGATACATGACAGATATTTAGTCTCTATGCCCAGTGTGTTTGGATTATTTTCTTTATTTTGAGCTACACTTGGCTTTTACAGCATTATTCTATCCTGACTCATCCTGACACTAGCTCACTGCCTTCTGGGGCCTGTGTAGCAGTGTACTGTATCCCCATTACAATTTCAGCCAAAAATGGGTTTTGTGAAAGACCTTAGCCTTTACATAGTCTCACTGAATTACCTCATCCAGCTAGGACTTCTGAGGGTAAGTACAATTAGGCTTTTGAGCAGAGAGAATGTGCTGTAGCAGATGGTCTGTAGTGATGGTTCACCTCAAGCTGAGTCACCCATGATCTTACTTGCAAGTAGGCTTAGACTAAGTGCAACAAATAGATGAATTTGCATGCATAGCTTTGCAGAAAGCAGACTACCTATGTGCCCTAGTACACTAATGGCTGAAACCAGATATGCTAGATTATATTTTAGATCTTACACTGGTCACTGGTAATGGAAATTCTGCTGGAAATCATAGTACTGCTTTAGTCTTGACTGTTTAAGGGTGTAAGCAGTGCTGTGGTGCAAAGCATTATTGTTTGAGTAATAGCTTCCTGTCTTTGAGAATGGACTAATCTTTTTGTTATGAAAAATATAGTTTGCTTTTGGTCATTCACATTATAATCTTGATTGTGAAAATCACATCAGTTTGTGTTTTAAAAATTGCATAGTTCTAGAAGTGTATCCTGTAGCAGAGCATGAACTATCTCTGAACTGAATTTACATCAGGTGAGCTGGAAGTTTCTTGAAGGAGGGATTGAGACAGTTTTCTCAGTAGCTTTAAGCATAATTACACATCTGGGCTTCTAAAGCTCAGCTTGAAGATGACATATAGTTTCCCATATGGATCTTGGGATATTTGACTTAGTTTTAATTATTCCTGTTTATGGATATGAGTCACTTTCTACGGCTGCTGCAGATGACCACAGTCATGGCCTCTCAGTTTTCGGAAGGCACAAGTTTAAAATAGTGGTCAATGGCTGACTAGACTGCAGTAATGCGGTACCTCCTGTGTGCTTGCCATGTAGTCACAGTAATGTTATTCATCAGCTATGTATTATTGCAGCTTTGATTTGACACTTTAAAAGCTCCAAGGAAAAAAATAGGCAGGAGAATTTGCTCTTTCTATGTGATTATGTGTTTTGATGAACAAAAGAAGGACTTGCTGTTGTCTCCATGGTTTTAAAATGTTTTGGAGGAATGGCGAAGATAGTTTATATAGCCACCTTGCCAGTCAACAGTAGGAATTACATGAAAGTTGTCATAGGCATTCTTTACTAACACTGATTAGCACATTAGGAATAAAAAGATAGCAATTTGCCTCTAACATGGTTCAGCATTAGGCCTGGAAATTGATAAAAAAAAACTTGCTTGAAATGATGAAAGTAGGGAGTCTGACATATGAATCATAGGGATTAGAAGGAGCTCTAAAATATCATTTTTATTTTTACTAAGGAGAGACAGCAAATAAATGCCAAAGTTTTGCTGTTCACTTTCAAGCATAAAGAAGCATTCAGGGTTTATAGATAAAGGACTGCAATAGCCAAGGGTTTGCTTGGGGGGTCTTTGTGGGGTGGGAAAGTGGTTTGGTCAGTGTTAGTACTGAAAGCTTCATGAGGTAATAATAACATGGATATTTCATTAAGAGAGATGTAGTGATATAGTGGTGTCTTATGGTCATTACAGGCTATCAAGACTTTATAGGACTTTAAAGTATATACTACTTGGGTACAATTGGTGATAAATAAAATCTGTGGAGAGTGTGCCAACTGAGTGGTGTGTAAGCATGAATGAGAGATACTGGTGTTTTTATTGAAGGAGTGAGGAGAACTATAAAAATGTAAGCTCAAATAAAGAATACATGCATAGATGGAATAAAAAATATGCAAGGAAAGCATGTTCACACTAGTTGTTACTGGCTGTTTCTGATGTGTAGCTCAATAGTTTTGGAAAGTAGTCACCGCTTAAACCAACAAAAATAGAAGGAGATCAGTAGAAAGGTGTGTCTTAACATCTCATAGCTAAAAAGGAAGGGAAAGGATTCATTAATTCTTCCCAGGAAAATATAATCCATGTAGTCATTAGTTTTTTCTCCTAGATGCGAAGCTGATATTATACCTTTTCCATACAGACATCGTATTTTCCCAATTTTTAGACAGATTATTGCTATTGTATGCCATTGTAATTCATTGTTTTTTCTGCTCTCCCGAAATGCTTATTTCTCTTCTACCTGGGAAATTGTTAAGATAATGAGATGTTGCACTTTGGCTAGCAAAGGTATTCTCATAATCATTACCGACCAGTCTTTATTTGAGCACTAGTAGTACTATGCTTAGTAAAAGCAGAGAATTTATGTGTTCAAACATTCAAAAATTTCTGCTGAAAAGCAGACAGTATCGTGGTCAGATGTAATGAGAGACCCCAAAGGAAAGCAGTGTCATCTCACCCACAAATCAAAGGTGAGTGATCCTAAGGAATGATTCACAGGAGCTACCTGCAGCAGTATTACTTGTTATATAGAGGTAGGCAGAAAAAAAATAAGGAGCGGTAAAATGGGAATTGGATGACTCAAGGCACTAATAGCAAGAGAGAGAGCATTTCTTCTGTCATTGGTTTTGATCTTTCCCAGCTGAGTAATGAGTTGTTAGCATCTGATGACTTTTCAGTGCTGCTACTTAAAATATAAAAGAGAAAGCTCTACTGCTTGATTGACAGAAAAGTGCACAAAGGCATAACACCTCAATCATCCAGTACCTTTGAAGCAAAGTAATTTTGTGTTATAGGTAAATACAAGGATTTGGGAATTTCCATTTTTGATACCTTTTCCTGACTAAATTAGCTATGTGTGAGAAGCTGGGATTCCCATCTCCCAGGCCTCTACTTTTATGGACCCTGTTTTTTTAATTTACCCTTCAGTGTCTTCCGTGCTGGGTTGACGACAGGTTCCTACTTTCTTTTTCTCACCATTCCTTCATCTCCCTTTTCTTGCATTCTCCTAGAGGTATAATTTAATAGTGGAATCATCGCTGGTTTCTTTACACCAAATCGGAGTCTTGCTGTTTGCAAACAGTATTAAAATTGTGGACTCATGGCCTCAGTGAGGTTCCAGTCTTAGTAAAATGCTCTGATGAAAAGATCTCTGTCAGTACACGAAGGACAGAAGCTGGCTTATTCCGTCCTGTGCCTGTTCTGAAGGGCAAATATGAACAGGAACTTGCCATTTTTAAAGTTTTACTTTTCAAAGCAGAACTTTTGAGAATGAAAAGTTAATAATCCTCTATCCCCAAATGAGTAGCTAGTTTGAAGTTAAAACACCAATCTCTCTTGTGCGTTGTCTCCGTTCATCACTTTGTCAGAGTGACTGATTTGCATTCAGATGTTAATGGTCTTTTGGGAGCGGATATTTTTAAAGAGGAGGCTGGTTCTCTTGTTTACTGAGATCATGTTCATGATTTTTAGAGTCATGGGTAGAAGAGATTGACTAAGTGGCGCCATAAGATTGGACATACAGACGTTTCAACATAGTGAGGTAATTAACTGATTAATGAGTGGTGTTTTGTGTGCTTCAAAATTCCAGAAAAAATGTATATTTGAGTGCTGTCTGCATATCTTCACCTCCTGTTTCTGTTTGTTTGCCTGTCTGCATTGGCTGCATCACTGATATTGTAACTTGGCCAGAGAAGGGTGCTCTTAAGCTGCTTTAAACTTGACAGAACTTTTCTATGTTAGGAAAAATCACTTTAGTGACAGTGTTGCAGTTGTGAAGCTCAGAATGGCCATGTGGCAAGCTGTGGTGGGCTGGGATCGAATAAGAGCTGAATACTTTTATTCACTTGAAAAGTGAATGAAAGAAATTAAGAACAGTTTCCAATAACTTTAATGCTCCAAGATGATCATGCTCTCAATTTTCATTTTAAGGCATGTGTTAACATTAGACCTTTAAAAAATCACTGTCAGAATTAAAAGCTTTTCAAAACATGAAAGCATTTTCATTAGCTATTTTGAACAGAACTAATTCTTAATTAAAAGTTGTTGCTTCCTCCTGCCCAAGCAACAACAAAAAATTGTATTTACATATTTACCTTTCAATTCTGTGGTGATTGCATTTGGAACATTAGTAAAAAGGAGGAAATATTGTGAAGAAAGTCTGAGGCAATTTTGCAAAATTGATCTAGGAAACTGAAATATATGAAAACCCATTGAAAAGTCTTTTAAAGTAATCTGTGTGTAAAGCCGTCATCATAAATGTCAGTTCTCCTAAAATCAGTAGCTATGAAAAGCTTATTTTCACAGACATTTGCAAAAGAAATAGGAGTCACGCATTGATGGGCAAAATATTTTAATAATTGTTCTCTTGTTGTGAGATAGGAGATTGCTGGGAATATTCATCTTATTTGTTGTTTGTCCACACAAAGTGCACAGTTTGAATTAGATGATCCCCTTTTTTCTCAAATGCTGTGTAAGGCCTTACAGCTCAGCATGTTTCCAGAGAAATAGCTGTGGTGCTTGTTCATCATAGATACAGATTTGTTCCTAGCTTTTCCTACTATGTTATTCTGTCATGAAAATACTTTCCTCTATTTTCCACACCACCTTCTTCCTAGCCAACCTGCATGTAAGATTTTGCCAGTTTTTTTAGTGGAATGGGGTTGCACCTTTCAAGCATGAGTACTTTTAAGAGGAGTACAGGAAAACCTACTGCCTCCACTGTGGCCAAAAATTTGCCTGCTTTGCCACCCTTGGCATCCAATCTCTGAACGTGTAACATTCATGGAAAGGATGGGATGAAAAGGGAGCCCTGAATCAGGCTCACATTAACCTGAAATTAGCAGGAATTCTGCAGTCTGTCACTGCCATTTTTTCTGGCATAATACCAGGTAATGATTTTATTTTGTTATGCTAATTTTGTCTCAGCAATGAGTAGTACTTGCAGAAAGGAGAGACAATAACCTGCTTCAACACCCAGACACACAAACATGTCATGCGTTTTTATGCCATATAAATTTTCCTATGGAGGCAATGCATAATATATCAACTTAAAAAATATTTTAAGGTGATATAAGCAGCCTCTGTAATAGCAATTAATAACATAGGCTCACTGAAATCTGTTGTGTGCGTAGAGCCTTGTGGGAAGACAAGACTGGAATATGTCTAAGAGTGACTGTACAGACATATATCCAGGGGTTCTATGAAAATTATTTTTTTTCCTGGCTATCTCTTGGAAATCTCTTGGAAAGAAGTACTGTTCAAGTTGCATAGCAATGTTTAGAGCCGTGAAATAAAGATCAGTGAGAATTATCCAGGCATCTGTATTTTAAGTAATTGTTTTGATTGGAAGGCAACGTATACTACTTGACTCCATCCATTATGAGGTACTTCTCTGGCAAAGAGCTGTTTGTTTAAATCACATTGGAATTTTTTCACAGAGGCACACAGAAGAGAAGTATTTTCTGAGGAGAAGGAGTTGCTACTGTGTTCACAGTCACTGATTTCTCAGATGGGAGGGAAATCCACTGCTCATATTAAGAATGCAGAGAGGAAGGGTATAGCTGAACACAAATTAAATCCTTGTTGAGTGTTAGTGGGGGTCTTACTAAAACTTGAAATCTGTTTTCAAGGTATGCTTGATAAATAGTCTCTGGAAACTATTCCAAAAAAGAACACCTACTTAAAGATGAAAAGGAAAGAAACCTCTGAAGTCAGAACCCTTGAGTCCAAAAAGTATTCATTGTCTTGCCAACACCTTTGCAACAGTATGTAGGATTAGGTATCATTTTGAATGACTGAAATGTAGTCCTAAAGCTGGGAATGTGTGTCAGTAGATTTGGATCTTGAACATGTGGTCAATTAGAATGGAACAAAGTAGTTACAGAGAATATCTGTGTGCGAGGATGTAGTTAGGCAGGTACTGAG
>JBCJKH010015228.1:3220-21586 GCA_039877255.1 Loriculus beryllinus | reverse complement strand
CACAGTAAAGCACTGGACAAAGCAGTGACATGGTTTAGTGTGAGGTGTCCCTGCCCATGGCAGGGTGCTTAGATCTAGATGATCTTGAGGTGTTTTCCAACCCTAACCATTCTGTGATTCTATGAAATTCCCAAGAAAGATACTTACAGAAGAATCCTCTATTGCCAGTTTATGTTCTCAATTGATATGTCTGTTCTGCTGTAAGCTTCAAAACCCTCATCTATTTCACCAAATGCAAATGCCAAACCTGTCTCTCAAATCCTAGCCCTTCCGTTAACTGCATTATTCAGTCTGGAGCAATTTTGTTTCGATCAGAACTAATTAAAGGAGATCAACAAAAACAAAATCAAAATCAAGTTCATTACAAGTTGACGGGAGCTTAGCTCTTTCAGCATAGATATATTAAAGATTCTGCTCAAGCTCAAACCCTGTTGATGCAATTGAATTAAGGTCACTTATCCTAAATCCTCGCTTTCTCAATTTCTTTCCTTTAGGAGTAACTTAATGTTGGATTGTCACCCCTGAAAAAACAAACTGTGATGAAATGCCTGATCTTAATGTGTGTAAGTAAGGTAACTACAGCCTTTTTGCTCTATTGCTCTATTAATTGGCTGGAAGTCTTGGCTGCATAAAAACAAAATCCTATAGAATTGGAGTGAAAATTACCTTAAACTGTAGATACTGAAAGCATGACAACTGCCTGATTAATAAGGTGAGAATTTTCACTAAAACCAAAAAGCTTATCCTGCTACAGGGTATTTCTATTGAATTATAGTTATGATTTATATCAGAAAGACTAAGTAAATCATTAAAACCAATCTTTTCTTGACATGCTAATACAGATTTATATATATATAATCAGGCTTGAAACATTTGATAGCAGTAGTTCTGCTTGGTGTTTGTGCAGTTGTTTATTCCAGGATTATGGCATTTAAAGCACATTTAATGGGAAAAAGATTCTTGTCCTCCACTTCCCATTAAAATACAAGTCTATAGGAAGGGCATAAAAAAGGACCACCTCTTCATGTGCATGTTTTTAAGCAATAAGAAGAGCCAAAGTACTGTGGACATAACAAAAATAATTACTGACAGGTTATTTCACTTTTACTTGGCTAATGAAATGAGGATTTTGGCAATAGCCATTGTGTATGCTCTTTGTATCTGCATTGGGAAGGGGTTTTCATTTTTGTGCTTAACTCAGAGCTGCTTAATTCCATGCTTTAATCCTTCAGTAAAGCTGGGGGGAAGAGACACACAGTCCTAAAGGAAAATGTTTTGCTTTTTGAAGAATTTGAGTAACCCAAAGTTTTGGCACTTTTCAGAAAGAATTAGAAATATCACAAAGTTTGAATATGCATGTTTAAACACAAAACCATCTTTCAGTTATCTGAATGCTGTCTTTGTCATATTTAAGCTTTAAAAAGAAAATAATGATGGGGTTAATTACATATCTGTGCTGAAACAGCTATTGTGTTTCCCCCATTCCATACACATATAGAAAACCATTATGTTGTGTTTTGCACGTTCAAGAGGAAAATCCTGCAAAGCATTCAGAAGGGTTAAAACTAGCAGGAGCTGAAAAAGCAAAGCACTTCATGCAGTCAGTGTCTAACTGTACTGAAAAGCATCTCAGAAGCAGTTAATTTTCACATTTTGTACTTACTTGTAACAATAAGCTTAGTTCCACTTCCAAATATTTTGATATCAGAGTCCCACAGTCTTACAGTGCTTAGCAGTATCTCCTGCTCTGCATTTCCCTTGCATTGGCTACAGATAATGTCTCTCTGATTTAGAGGTTGCTGATAGATTTGACCCAGTGTGATTGCTTAATTTTCAGCATCGACTAGAGTGCCATTTTTAGAAATCCTTTGATTTTTTTGTAGTAAGTGCTTATTTTGTAACTATATTCTAAACCTTTTGGGCTCTGGGGCTGCTCTAACAAAGAGCTCTTGTCTCCAGCCTGTTAGGTTTTCTCTGAAGAAACCTCTTTTTGCCATTTTAAGAAGAAATGTGGCTACATTGTGACTCCCAAAGGAAATTAAGGAAGTTTACTACTTGTTGATTTAAATATACAGGTAAGCTTTTCTTTTTTTCCTGAGTGTCCTATTTTGTGAATTACATATTGTGTGAAAGTACCTTAACTAAACTTTCATCAAACTCATATTTTGAAGCCCATATTTTAAATGTAAATTCCTTATTCTAAACAAAGCTTACTGATGCTCATAACTAAGTTCATGCTTTTTGTATGTGGTTACTCTGTTGACTTAGCAAAAGCAGCTGCCTCTCCATGGGGACAGTTTAGTTGGAAATTGCAGCAGAGAATATTTTCAGTCAGAGGCATGGATAACATTTTAAATCTCTCTGTAACTATCTTCTGCTTTTTATGACATGGCTTAATTATAGCCATGTTGATAATATCAGCTACTTTCTGAACAACATACTGTAGGCACTGCTATAGGCTTTATACTGAAAACAGCATTTATCCTATTGATCACATAGCTTCACTCAAGAGTAATACAAATGCAAAAGTAAAGCAGTTACGTTCAGTAGGGCCAGAAATTAGGTATTTCTGACATTCCAGGTGTTTTTCCTTCCCAGTCAACTTAGACTGAACAACCTCTATCAATAAGAAACATTTTGCATTTCTCACTTGCTGTTCCAAGGGTAAAGCAGTTCACTTTTCTTTCCCAGAAAAGGGCTAAATGCATGCATCCCAATATTTACATTTTCCCTTACCATTTTTCCATTCCCCATCCTTAACAAGTATTCAGTAATTGTTCTAGAAGCAATCTCTCTATTCAAAAGGTCAATATATTTATTGCCCATCAACCCACCCAACTGGGGCACCATGCACAGTTCACAAATAAGACTTGATTTATCAGGCAGAAATTAGTTTTTCTATTGTCTTTCTTGCTTAATTATCTGAGAACCTGAATGCGTCTGTGAAAATGAGATCAATAGTAATGGTACTTACTAGAGACGATTAGTGTGGTTCCCATGCCAAAGTATTTAATCCAGGTGCTCCACACTGTGTTTTGGCTTTGCAATAAGCTAAGGTGCTCTCTTGCTGTGCCATTGCTGAAGAAAATCCCATTTATTTCCCAACCAGTTCCAGGAGACTGTGTGAAGCCTTGGCCCTTGTCTGCTGGGGGGATGTCAGGAATTTCAGACTTACATCTGGTTTATCAGGCTGGTATCTGATGCTCTTTGGAGCAAATATCTTTCCCAAACTGTTGCAGATCTGTTAGATAACCCTTCTCCTTAGCACCTAAACATTAGGTGAAGATTTCTCTTCAATTTTAGACACACAAATAGGTGCACAGGGTTCTGCATGTTAAAACACATATCTCCAGGTGATGATCCTGCTCTTTCCCAAAGGGGTACACATCTTTTCATCTGCAAGTAAGTGACATCAAGTACTAGTAGCATGGAGTTCATTTTCAGTTGTCTTAATACAATTCAGCAGAGGGAAAGGAGGGAGATCCAACACCGTAAGATTCACAAAGGTGTCCATGTGCTGCAGGTTGCTCGCTGGTAACTTTTCGTATACTAGCCAGTGGGAGAAGGAGGCTTTTCTTTTGTGCACAGGTTTCTTTATAAAAGAGCCCAAGATAACATCAGAGGAGTCACCACTACTGGTGATCAAAGAGCCTGCATGCTTAGTTTGTGAGTCTGAGTTCTTCTGGGATTCCATGTGGCATACTGACTGCAAAACAGCATTAAGAAGTGTGGTTAGAGGGAGGAACAAGACTGAGGATGAAGGTATTTCTATCGAATTAGGTATAACAAAAGCACTCACCTACTGTGAAAGCTCCTGGGCAGCAACCACAAAGGAATTGCAGGAGTGATATAGACAGAGAATGGTGACAACCAGCACTTTTCCTTCCTTTCCATGGTGTTTTGCAATGTCCTTAGACCATCTCACCTGCAATTGGTGGGTGGGACTGTTGGACTATGTTCATGACAGTGAGTATCTGGGAGGTCTCATTAGAAGAAAAATAGCAAAATACTATAGCTTTTCTAATTCACCTATATGATTTGGGCTTGTATGTATGAGGAAGGCAAAGATAACCTATAGCCATTTGGAAATCTAATCCATGTTTGAAAATGTGTCATTTTTTCATCCCACCAGACTAATATTCCTTAATGAGTTACACTACAATGAACCAAGTGAGGAGAGTATCAGGGTACCACAGTAAAGGAAAATATTAACGAGAGGCTTGATGGTAGAGGAAAACTTTTGTGGATTAATTTCTCAGGCATTAGAGTCAGTATGCACCTTGAGGCAGTGGCTAGGAGGGATGCATTGTATAGTATGAAAAGTTGTTCTTAACTATGGAAAGTTCTTTAGTGCTACTTTTGGTAACTGTCTTCAACTTTTTGGGTGATTCAGATGCAGTACTAGTGAAATATGAACAGGAATAAGCAAGAAAATGGGAAAATAGAATGATTCAGCTCAAAACAAAAAAAGAACAAAAATGCTCACCTCCAGATCTCGGGAGGAATAAACAGAAAATCTTCCTCTTCTGACAGCTACTAAGTTTTAAGTGAAAATAACACTCCTTTTCCTTTACCTAAAATCTGATGAATCTTCAGGCCAAAGCTGTCTCTTTCAATTTTCTTTGCCAGAGTAAAGATTTTGAAGACCTTCAGTACCACATACTGACCTATTTCCAGGAAGAACAACATGGAAATGTGCTCTCTTTCCACTAAATAGGTCCTTGCAGCCTTGCAAATGAACTTAATGACATACTTGAGCAGAAAGGAGCACCTGGAATGGAGAAGATGGATAAGGTATAGGACCTTCACTGTTCCCTTTGCACTGTGCGCTTGCTCAGTCAAAACCTCTGGCTTTTGGCAGCTGATGATTCCAAGGCATCAGTGGGCACTGAGCATACCCTGCTTCCCCAGTGACCGTGCTTGAGGCCAGGCGGCTTATCCATGCCAAGAGAAGTGAGTGCTTGGCAGTGTTAGGTGGTGGCAAGCATATAATCCCCAAAACCAAGGTACAGTTCTTAGGCGTGTTGTCTTTCTCTTAATGATTTCTATTTCCTATGGGAGAACAGTGGCTGGACTAGAAAACCAGTGCAATATTTGCTCCCCTCAAGAGCCACCAGGCTTCTGCCATGGCTGTGCAAACAGCACCAGAGAAGCAGGTTAGTTTCTAGTATTTATGTACTAAGACTTAAGGCACTGAACACTTCCTTTGCCCTTAAGATATTAGATGTGTATTTGAAGACCAGGGTGCAAGTGACAACTCAGACATTGGAAAGGGCAGCTGTGTGTGGTTAGCTGCTCCTTTTGGGTAGTAGAAAAAGATTTGGCCTTTCAGCAGCTCATATCAGATGGAGTGAGAAGACCAGGTATAGCGGTGCATTCCCTCCTTGCCTCATTCTCTGGGCTGTTCCATGATCTCAGGAATGCCTGTCAGTCCCTGGTCTTTGTGTAATGAGTCAGTCAGTGAAGCATCCATTGTCCATACCAGGAACACTGCATGACTAAGGAGGGAGGTGCTGATTGTACCAGGGCGTCCTGTTTGGCTAAGGTGAGAAGCAAGGGCAGGGATAGTCAGTCATTCCCTGACAGCCCTGGAACGCTCCTTCCCTTGACCACAGCCAGAGCAGAACAGTGAGTTTTGGAGTTTTGAAAACTTCCTAGTTATTACTTACTGTCACGATGGATATTTGCTAATGACTAATTCAGATCCTTCCACCCTATAAGCAGTGGTCCCAAGTGACTGCAGTGGGCTGTGACCAGCATCTCCCTTTGAGTGGGACACCCTTTGGGGCTCACAAATTCAGTTTGTGATACGTGAAGGCCCATCACTGAAAGCTGTTGGTGGGATCTGGGCTGAGCCCCCCCTTCCTTGAGGTTCAGCCTTACCTGCTGAGAAATGCCAAGGCATCTGACAGGAACATTTCACTGAGCTCCAGGGGACTTGTTAACAGGCACCTTTATATATCAATGTGTGTGCACGTGAGTATAAATTGATATAGCAAATGCAGTCCATCCCATTGTCTCCCTTACCCTTTTGTGTCTTTGGTTTCGTATTAATCCTTTCAGCTTGGTTTTACCTCAATCTTCCCTTGCACGTTTCAGCCACGAGGCAGGTAGTAGAGTGAACCTTGTCATCAAACTCTGTGAAGTCACACTTTATAAATGCACAGTAGAACTGCTTTGGCTGATACCTTTGATGGTGATTCTTTGAGCAACCGTAAACCCCTCATTTCGTGGCATCTGTAGTTCAGCTGTTGAGGGCTTTTTGATGTGATGATCTTTGAGTTTCTATCATGGTGAGTGTCCCAGTAAGCGCAGTAGTAAGTAGCAGCGTCGTCTGGAATGACATCTTTAATTGTAAGAAAAAATCGTTTCTGGCTAGAAACTTTTTCAACCATGTACCTGTTTTCTGAAAAGTTAGGTTCAACTACAGGTTTCCCATCCAAGAAGTACAGGAGCCTCTGTGGAGCTCTACCCTCTTTCTGTTGATACCAATGTATGGATATGCTTTCAAACATTGCCTTTGAAATTTTAATTTCACATGTCATTCGTGCACTTTTTTGAAACTTGGTAATGGATATAGGGCTCTGCACAGGATATATTTGTGCAAATCCATCTAGGAAAGAGAGGAGAAATGATGCCATTAGGTGGAATTCAGAGGCATGGAGAAGATGCCTGTTAGCACAGCAACGGGTGCCTATGAGGAAAGATAAGGGACTGAAGAAGTACTTACAAGACCAGGAGGCTGTGGCCACAAGTGCTGCCAGCAGCAGCATGTTTGCTTGTCAGGCTCTGCTGTTGTTGAGAGTCAGAGGAGGGTGAAAGGGAGCCCAGATGGGAACAGTCTTCTGTGAGAGGAGGTGGTGACTCTTGAGCGCTCTTCAGCGACAGGTCTTCTGTGTGCAAGCGGATGGGGCACGTTTACTGATACCCACTCCAGGCTGGTAAATGGTAACATTGGTTAGAAGGCTGTAGTCCTGTCTGCTTTTCAGGTAAATATGAGAAACCTTGGTCAATCTGATGATTGTGGCCCTGTAAGACTTGAGCCAGCTTAGTCATCCAGCTCTGGGACGGCAAAGCGCCAGGGAGCCCCCATGTTGGTGCTGCCCTCCACCGAAGCAGCCAGAGGCCATCAGCCTGCAGGGACCAGGGCAGCTGCTCCCAGGACCGTGATATTGGTTGTGGGTGCAGGAGGAAATGCACGGCCGCAGGATTTCAGTTTCAAAGCTCAGTTGGGATGAAAACATTTCTGAGAAAGGAAGGCTGGAAAACAAAAGCAGGGCTGCTGTCAGCAGCCATTGCACAGGGTATCTCGGGAATTGCTGACATCACGTATTTAACAGTTGTCACAAGCTACTGTTACTTTGCATAACCTGCTGCAGAAAATCATGAGAAGGCTGGAATAGGCAAGTATTGTTTGCAGAGTTCAGAGCTTGCAGTTCAGACCACAAAGCACCTTTTTGTACAGCTTATCTTTGCCCAACTGATGCTGTGATATGTTGTAATACCAATATGCACAGTAGTAAGTACCAGAATCCCTTGGAGTCAAACCATTTATCTTGAGAGTATAATGATACTTAGGATGTGTCTGAACTTGAAATCTCCTCCTGTCACCCCTGTCATCAAAAGTAGCTGATTGTCCCCGTGCATACAGTATCCTCGTTGGTGGCTGTCCGGGAAGATGCCTGTACCAATGCATGGTGACTTCAGCTTGCAATTGGCACAAAATGCTGATGGATGTGCCCTGCATCCGCGTTTGGAGCTTTGGGGTTTGCACTGGTACTGTCCATGTGTCTCCACCTGGAAGGAGAAGCAGAGAAATGGTGTGAGGGGAAGAAACTGCTGGAGTTTGGAGCCAGGAGAGTGTTCTCCGTGCACGGGAAGGATGGGGGAAGAGGAATAAAGGGCTTACGGGACCAAAACGAAGCTGCAAGAAAGAGTGGAAGCAGCAACATGCTGCCTTAGCAGGTTAAACCTGGGAATGAAATAAAGACAAAAGGTTCTAAAGCCCTTCAAGTGGAGAAAGCATCTAACAGCTGAGAGGAGGAAATGACTCATTCAGCATATCCGAAGTTTGTTCTTCGACTCGCTGCTGCGGAGGGGGTTGAATTTACTGGCAAATTAAACCACAGCAGGAACTTAAAAAAAAACCATCTAAAATAAGCTTTCTTCATGAAAAATTCATGTGTAATTTTCTTTTTACAAGATTCTATCCATTACATTCCCTTCAGACTTACCTGCTGAGCACACACATAAAACCTCAAGTTGTTCAGCCCAGCTCTTCCCAAGGATGTTCTTCTCCCCTCAAATACCCCAAAGCTGTCCCAGAAGCCTTACCTAGAACACTCTGCCTGCTTTGGTAACATTTTTGGTACCTCAGGAAAGTACCTGCATTATGCAAAGTTGATTTGTGTTACTGTACAATTCAGCTGTAGTACCATCACTCTCAGGAGAGCTCCTTTTCCCCAGCACAGAACATGATACCAGCTGAGCTGTAGCATGCTGCATTCCTTTGCTTTTCTCTTTGTCCTTTATTTGTACTTACATACTCAGCATAAACCAGCTGGGATACTTTAGAGGCAGGAAGGTGCAGGTGTGGCTCTCTGCACTTGACAGCAAGCCCGCCACTTGGGGTACAGCTTTTTGTACAGGCTACCTGAGGTTTGCTAGTTCTGTGGTTCTGCCAGTAGGCACAGTAGTAGGTGCCTTCATCATTGGGGTTGATGTCATTGATGGTGAAAGTGCAGATGTTCGGCCCTTTTTTTGAAGAGGAATACTTGTTCTTATAGGAATCATTATCATAATGAGCTTGACCTGTTTTGATAAATAGAATCCATTCGGGAACTCTGGAGGGTAGATGCCGGTACCAATGTACATATTCAGTCTGGAAGACAGCCTCTGACATGCCCTCGAATACACACTCAATCTGTGCAGTTTTAGTTGGCTCTCTGGTAATGGACGCTTGCCTCTGTCTCAGAAGCACTTGTGCTTGCCCATCTAGAAAGGAGGAGAGGAAAGAGAACAAACACTCTTAGTCTGCTGTTTGCTCACAGGCACCAATACGGGTGCCTCTTGCCACTGCTGTGTGCCGTGGTGACAAGGGGAACCTACGAGACCAGGCTGCAGACAGGGCCAAGAGCGGGAGCAGCAGCATCCTGAGGGCTATCCCCAGCGTCTGCCTCCCAGAGGAAGAGGAAGCTGACAGCTCTTCTAGCAGGGACAGAGGGCTGCACGGAGGAGAGGAAATGACTCACCTGGGCATCATCCGGAGAGGCAGTGCTGGCAGCGGGCGGGTGATGTGGAGGTAAAGCTGCTTGACTGAACTCTGCTGAATTTTAACATCCTGATGGGTGCTTGTGCACAAGTGGCACAAACTCACCTCCTCCCTCTCATGCACACAGACACAATGACTGTAACTAGTTTACAAAGTAATTTTGGTAATCTGAAGCAATTTTACTGCTGCTTTTGCACTATTTGAAGCTGCTAAACAATGCCTGGGGTCAGATGCTTTTTGTCAGGTCCCCTACCAGTACAAAAAGGAGAAAAAATAGGAAAATGGAGCTTGATGAATTTGAAGGGTCTCAAACTACTGCTCATCACACAGCCTGAATGCCGAAGACCAGGAGGAATAACCAGCAGCCATTTGGGAGTTCAGTGGTAGTATTACTGTACTAGCAACTGCATCTTGTCACAGGGAAGGTGGCACCCCAGGGTGGCCTCTCCAAACACTTGGTATTACGCACAGAAACACAATTTTCTGTTGGCAGAATGGAAATGTATCTGTGCTCTTTGCTTTGCAGGTTTGCTGCCCTGTTGGATGAGAAGCCCCGCACAAGTCAACTAGGAGACTTGGTTTAACTTAAGTGAAGGTTTGATCAACTCCAAACAGAAACCAAGGAGAAAATAAAACAAGAATCTACCAGCAGAGAAGTACAAAGTGAGTCTATTACACCTACAGTCTTTAACCATGCTTCAAAGCTTTTCTTCACTTCTGTCCTACTATTCTGCAGTGCAAATGATTTAAGTGGGTATTTATTCTAAAGACGTAGCTAGAAGGGTAGTGGGAAGATTTTTTTCTTCTTTTGGATAACCTCACCTGCCATCCAGTAAACCTACACAGAGGCAGTCCCGCCAGACCTATAACCGTGCCCTTTTTGATGTTAAAGTGCAGTAACAGCTTGGCTGGTGCTGGCTGTAGCGTGTCTGAAAAGCATAGGCTGGCTCCGAAGCATCTTTGGTATTTGGCTGTGTGCACAGGGTGTCGGATCCAAAGCTGATGGGGAAAGTAGGTGGGGATATTCCTGTGCGTTGTCAAACACCTGAGGATCCAGTCAGAAAGCAGAGTGTCTCTTTGTGCAGGCCCCTATAGCTTTCTACTGTGGTGCATCTCCACTAGCACAGCAGGAGGTCACAACGTCTTGCGGAGTCACTCTGCTCACTGTGAGGGTGCAGATGTCTTGGTAGGGTCTTTCTCAATGCTGAACTTGCCCTCATTGGCCTGGTTTTCGAGGAAGAACCTGGAGGACCTGTAGGCAACGCACTGGCAAGCTGCACAGGGCCTCTCTCAGTATCAGTGAATGAGCACAGTGTTGAATTCAGAGTGGCAGCTGGTGAGCACTATTTTGTGTTCTGCCTTAGTGATGGGTATGGGCTTTGCTGCAAAACTCCTGCTGAGCTGCCTGTGCAAGAGAAAGGGAAAAGTCAGAGGTGTGGAGCTGAGCTAAGAGCGTGTCCCCTCAGCCACAGGCAGACATGCAGACCCAGCAGTATAACTCAAACAAGCGGCCAGGATGAAAGTGCTCAACAGCCACATTGTCACTGCCCTTCTTATGGCTTCCTTACAGGGAGAGGGTCAGACTCAAGTGGGGAAAAAGGAGTTCTGAGGAGTTCCATCCCATGAGCCTGTGCCACTGAGGGTGTTTTAAATAATGCTGCATTATTTCCCATTTCCTTTGGTTAACACTTGCATAAATGGCAAACAAAAAAAATCCCAAACTGGAACTGGCCCTTGTGAGCAGGGAGCTCACTACTGAGGCAAACCTTTTTCTTTCTTGATTTACCCCAAGGGATTTCCTTAGGTGATGTCACTCTTAGTGAAGAGTCACCAAAACTAAAAGATGTTCTATATTTTATAGTGGCAACAACCCCCAACCATGAGACTCAGTTCTGATGCATTTAACTGACTTTTCTCTACAGAACAGCATGAAGATCTTGCTGTTTTCTGGAAAACAATTTGGGAGGAAACAACAATCAAGCTGAAGTTATTGCAGAAGAGAACCCCCTACAGCTTTATGCTGCAACTGACAGCTCATACGTAAGGATCTACATTAGAGAACTTGTGATGAAGTCCAGCACTAGGTCTGGAAGGAAAGGTTAGTGCATTGAACTACTCATTTCTTTTGCCACACACTTTCTCTCCTTCCTCTGCCCTTCTGTCCATCTTCCACCCACGTCTCCTTCCACTCTTCTCATTTTTCTTTCTGCTGATTTTCTCTTCTTTTTCCCTTCTCCTTTTGTCCTACACTGCCTTCTTCCCTTCTTGCCATCTTGTCATGGTTTAAACCCAACCATGCAGTTCGTTCACTCACTCAACCCCCTTTTCTTGCCCTCACCCTGCTCAAGGAGGGATGGGGAGGAGAATCAAAAGAATCAACTCCCACAGGTTGAGATAAGAACAGTTTAGTAAGTAAGCTATAACACAAATCACTACTGCTACTAACAATACTGCTAATAATAAGGGAAATAACAAGGAACAGAATACAGCACCTCACCACCCACCAACAGATAACACACGACACCCCAACAGACCGAGCACCGACCGATACCTCCTCCAACCCCCAGCCAACTCGCCCTTCTGGCTAACTCCCAGTTACATCCTGGGCATGACGTGCTGTGGTATGGAATACCTCTTTGGTCAGTTTGGGTCAGGTGTCCTGTCCCTGCTTCCTCCCGGCCTCCCCTCCTCCCTGGCAGAGCATGAGGCTCACAAAGTCCTTGGTCAGTCTAAACATTTGAGCAATAACTAAAAACATTGCTGTTATCAGTTCTGTTCCCAAGCCAAAACTCAAAAAACAGTGCTTGCACCACCTACTAAGAAGGAGAAAAAAATGACTGCTACTGCTGAACCCATGACAGAAAGCGATTTATTTTCTCCTGCCTAGTATTGTGTAGTTTCATTCTTCTTTTGCCTTTATGTGCTTCCCTAATAAGCACTATTAATAATAAGACCTAATAATAATAACAAATAATTCTTTCTTTTTTTTTTTTTTTTTTTTTTACTATGAGCCTGATCAGAAATAAGTGTGTTTGCTTGCTTGCTTGTTTTCATTTGATTACTGGATGTCTCCAGTCTTTGATGGGCAAAGAATTGTTCAATAAGTTAATGTGAACCTCAATTTTTTTAGCATAAATCCAGTAATTCATTTGAACCTGAAGGATATGACAGTAGAGAAGACATTGACATGAGCAGACCTGAATCATGTGGTTCTGGTCAATCTGAACTGCAGATCCTTTTGTGCAAACTGGCCATTCTAATTGCCTAGGAAATATCAAGGAATAGTAATGGTTGAGAAAGATTAAGTAGAGGCTGAGCTTTGGCTTTGATAACTCCATTTTACCTGGAAGGAATCAGAAATGTGTGACAGGGAGGATTAGAGTTCCCTTTTTTAAATGAATCCTTGTTACTAGTTTTGGGGTTTTTTTAAAACTCCAAAAGTAAAAGGAAAACAAGAAGGTTTTAATTGTACATTGCTGAGTACTTGTCACCAAAGTGACTATGCGATTACTCTATAGTCTCATATGTGGAATTTACAAAAAATAGCTCCTGCAGGTAAAGAAAATAAGCTGTCATTTGGTCCTCTTGGTCCAGACTGAGGAAAAAAACAAACAAAAAAACCCCAAATCAACCAAAACAAACACAAACAAAACAAAACAAAACAACCAATGGAACAAAACCCAATAAACCCCAACAAACAACAACAACAAAACAACCAGGAAACCATAAAAAACATATAATTACATAGATATATATTAAAAAAAGATAGGTCTGTAGTTCTGCAAGAAGGATTCATTTTTATTTTTTTTTTTAAAGCCATTCATGAGAGTGATATCTCAGAGGCCTGGGCTTTTTTGTGACTTTTCTTTGTTATTGAAGTTATTGAAGTTGAGCTTTAAATGAAAGAAAAATCTATTTTCATTTGTGCACTGTAGCAATAAACTGGAAGACCGGAAGCAAGAAAATGTTCCCTTTTTTATCTTTCATGTTCATCTGCACATGTCAAATTTGTGTTCAGTTCAGGAGCTAAAAGTTAATATCAGTTCTTCAGTTTACATAAACAATGTTGCTTGGATGATTCAATGCTAATTTGAACCAGCAGAGTAGATGTGGACTGAAATGTCTGCAATGACATTTCTAGTTTGAAGGGAAAAATGCAGGCATCACAAATGATTTGCACGGAGAGTGTAGGAGGTTAATTCAACAAGGTTTCACTTTTGCAGATCTGGCCCTAAAACGTATCAATACAAAGTCCTGATATCTCATCAATGAACAATAAATTTGGAATTTTATTTTCTTTTGTTTCATTTTTAGCTTCACCCTATTCCTATGCATCAGAAAACTACAGATCTATTTGTGACATGTTTTACTCTTGGCTTAAACTGTGTTAGTTTAGGAATATTTTACATCCATGCCTAAAGTTTCCCATAAATCACTATTTTGCTTGGTATAGTCACAGCAGACTTTTAATGAACTTTTGACTGGAATCTTGATTAATTGACATTTTTGTTTATAGTCAGAACCAAAGCAAGAAAGCCAAGTCTTATTAGTATGGAAAATATAGATTGGTCAGGGATCTCAAGGCCTAGGGTCAGTCTTACAAAATAGCTTTATTTCAAGAGTTCATTGTGAATGAAATAGAAACAAGTTGAAGAAAAATATGCATACGCAAATGAGAAGTTAAAATTGTTAAGACAAGTGAATTTACCACACACTGTTCTAAGAAAAATGTAATAAAGTTTTGTTTAGAAAAATAGACCTTATATACAGTATTTCCTCATAAACCTTTATTTCTGATAAAAATTATTATACTAATGCAAAAAAAAAAAAAAAAGTCAATTTGAATTCTATGATTTATCTCCTTAAAACTAAACTACAGTTGATTAAAGAGCTAGTGACTATTCTGCCAGTTGGTTAACTGTCCAGTAATTATCTGTATTTGGGCAAATAATAAAAGATTTTGCCCTCAACATTTACTGATGTTTAGGAAAATTGTCATGAAATAGAATACTTTGCCAAATAGAATGTGTCATTTCAGAAGATTATTGCAGGGCTTTCTTCAGGTGAGAACGTTCATCAAAAAGATGAACTTACTGTCACCATCTTCATATGTGAAATATGTCATAGAATCATATAATCATAGAATAGTTAGGGTTGGAAAGGACCTTAAGATCAAGTTAAGTTCCAACCCCCCTGCCATGGGCAGGGACACCTCCCACTAAAGAATGCCACCCAAGGCTCTGTCCAACGTGGCCTTGAAGATCAGGTCATAGAGCAAAATATTGTAAAATGGCTAACAATACAAAGTTTTGTGTTCTTCTTTATCTTTTTAATTTAAAAGTTATTGTCAATCCAACAATGAAGTTATGGCAAAATGTTGAACAGCAAAACTTTGGAAAAGATCATAAAAAGCTAATCTTTAATTAGTTACATGAAGGAGAGATTTTCTTAAGGGCTAGTGATTTCATTGTTATTTATTTCAAGGTTTCTTGGACCATAGATTATGGTTGCTGAAATTAATCTTTATTAGAAAGAGATTTCTGAACTTCAGGGATAAGTATTTTTATCCATCTTTCCCAGTTATCTTTGACCAGGAGTGGATATGGCAAATAAAAGCTAATTCATACTAGCAGTGAAAAAGTCTAAAGGGCGAAAGCATTCTCATCTGTTTTAGATGCACATTCATTTCTTCAGTGTCTTGAACTTGGAGTGCGCATCACTGATAATTATATTTTTCATGGGATTTCTACTCTTATTCACTAGTTGAGCTTGTATTCTAAAAAAAATTGGAACAGGTTATTTCAAAATAACCAACAACTTCCAAGATATGTTCAGATCACATTTGGTTCCAGTTTAAAACAAGAGCTGAGGTTGAGCAAAAAGGCTGCATGTTTCTAATTTTGTCACTAATAGATCATTCATATCCACTTCATTCATGCAGACTCAGAACCCAAAGCAGATCAAAAATGTCAATTTTTTATCAACTGCTAATGAATTCTGCTCATGTGATACATTTGATACACTGCTGTGAATGAAATGTCTGCTTCATCAGCAATTTTAAGACCTAACAGGCTGGTATTTATTTTTTTACACTGCAAGAAGCTCAGTTCTATGTCTTTGTATACAAGGGAGATAATAAATAGCAGGTATTCTAACATTAGAGCTTTGTTTGTTTTTTAAACTGTTTTTTTACTGCTTTTTTCTTGATAACTTTACAGTAATCAGAACTGAAATCTCACAAAGAGCTGCACATTACAACTGTCTTCCTGGTATTGTTATTTCTGAAAGCTCAAAGTTCAAAGAGCCACGCACACCCACCTTGATGAAAGACAGAAGAATGTTGTTGTATGCCTGGTTTAAATTTCTTATCCTTCATTAAGCAAAAGCATAGTTCATCAATAGTGTAGTGGTGTTCTCAAACAAATAGATCGCATCTACAAGAAACTACTGAAGTTTCACATTTTAATTTCTTGTAAATGAATTAAGGCTGGCAAACAAAATCTCAGTACATGAATGTCAATATGTGTACTCAGTACACGAGTGTCAATAATGACATCTCTCCATGACTTACAGGGCTCACTAGATGCATTGGCTTTTGTTTTCCCCTTCATAACTTGTGAGGTGTGACTTTACTTAGGTTCTGCTAACATTCTAGAAAAAAAATTCAAGAAATTAAATCTTTGTGCATTTCAAAATATGTGGAGGACTGAATTAAATTATAAAAATTTATTAATTGTGATAATCTTACCTTATTACTGTTAATTAAATTGTTCAAAATGTCTCATCAGTATTCTGCTAGAAAGTCATTTAGCACAATAAAAATGCAAAAGAACATTAGAAGAAAGTTAAAGACAAAAAAGATTTAAGCCAGAGCAGGATACTTACCAGCAGAACATTTATTGTTCTATCTCTCATGCTACAAACACTATGAAAGGCGACTTCTTCAAATCTCTGTAGAAGTTTTGCTGCTGTGATGCTTTAAACAAAATTAATGAATTGCTTCATGGAGGGCACTACATTTCCTGCTCACCAAAGGCATTCTGCTTTCTACTATTCCACTTGTTCCTTTCTGCTCTTCCTTGTTTGGGAGGAGACTATTCTGCCTTTGTGCAGAATTTAACATAATGGAAACCCCTGCTGTACTGGAACACTCCCTGCTAGACAGTAGCACAAAAATAGAGAGAAAAATATCACTGTATAGGTAAGAAAGGTTTGTGTGCACATATACACCAGAACGTTTCCACTTGTTTCATAATTCAGTGGTGCTGGAGCACAATTTCTAATAACATAAGTAGTCTCACTGGAGTTATCATTTATGAAGATGAATCCCACTGCAGGCGGGCAAATCCTGTGTTCCTATGTCTGTCACCATCTACTTTCAGTGCTTAGGGAAGAAATTTGAGTAAACAATACAGGCTAATGAATTCATATTTACTGAGAATGGAAGGCTAATTAGAAGAGATTAAATGTTTTGCACAGAATGAAGAGACTAGTACAGTCCTTTAAAACTTGCATTTATCTAAGGAGTTTTAAGAGCCCTGATATGTGCTGTCTTTATTATAAAAGTACATAAATTTGATTCTGCTTCTGTAAATATATATAATTCCTTAATTTACACAAGTCTAGTAGGCATCTAGAGAAAAATTCAAACACTGCAAATGCTCCTCCTTTAAATGAATATGGAATTTTCGCAGTTTCATTCTGGTTTGAGTGGTTTCAAAGACACTGTACTGCAAATTGATAGGTAACATCCCACTCAAATGAAATAGAAAGCTGAACCAGCATTTTTAATATACTGTATATTTCATTTGCAATCAACTGATATGTCCTAGAAAGTTCTGTGATTTTATGGTATCTTTGCACTGTAAATGAAGGAAACAGAATCATACTTTTACAAATTATTCACTCAAAAAGCCATGCACCCTGAAAAGAGCATCAAAGACTGTTACAAAATAAGAGGTAGACAAGGCCTCACAGGTCAAAGCCCTGTAGAGAAAATAAAATTATTCATACTGCAAGCCCAATAATGCATACAAAAACGCATATATATATTTCAAATCTGAAATCACTTGTTAGTCTTCTGGAGGCTTTTTGTGGTACCCAACTTAAAAAATTGATTATATTAAAAATTAAGGGTGCATGCCTAAATCAGTTTGAATGCTTTGAACATCAAACTTTGTTAGCTTTATAGAAAAGAATATAACATTCACCAACCCTGAAATGCCTAAGTACTGTGTATGCTCCATTTAAATATTTAGACTACATAGTACAATGAGAAATGCAAATAGATTTACTTACGTTGAATTAAATTAATAATACATTAGAAATATTAGTTTCTTAGAAGGTGAAATATTAGTTCCTTGTGTTTAAGTTCATTTGTCTTCAGTACTACCTGTCTTGCCAGCTGCCAATAGATCAAAAGTCTCTTTTTTTTCATTGCAGCCATAACCATCTTCTGTTGCTTGGATTGGAATAATTGGGTACAGTAGAATTGTAAAAATTTTTTTTCATATAGAAGTAAGAGTCACACTTCAGAGGCTGAGGCCTTCTCAAGTTCCAATGTTCTGTTTTCATCCCTTTCTGGTCAATTTCATTCACATTGACTAACATAAAGAGGCTAGATCTGCAGATAAGGAACTAAGAAAAGGTCATATGGCCCTTTCAAAATCTAAAAATTAAAAAAAAAAAATAGATATTTTCTATGTGCCTAGTAAATTAACCAAATGAAGTATTACTCCATTGTTTTGCAACTTTCTGAGCAGGGAAATTGGCAAATTTTTGGCCTTCCCACCTTTCAATTTTCTCAGTTTCCAAAAAAACATGAGACCTTTTAATACTGGAGAATGTAACTTTTACTATGTTTAACTCTTCTAGTTACAGCAAATACATGAAGAGTGGAACTGAAGTAAAGAATTCCCAGATCTGAATTTAGTTTTCTTAAATCACAGGTATCCACTTAATTTTACATATCAAAGATGTTTTTACCAGTTCCTAATGACTTTATTTTCTTTCTACAGTAAACTATGCCATCATCTTTTTCCTTTTAAGACATAGAAGACATAGAATTCAGTAGGTTTAGTTTACATGTTTTGTTT
>JBCJKH010015227.1:10141-20400 GCA_039877255.1 Loriculus beryllinus | reverse complement strand
ACATTTTCTGATGATGCAAAGCTGGGAGGAGTGGCTGATACACCAGAAGGCTGTGCTGCCATTCAGTGAGACCTGCACAGGCTGGAGAGCTGTGTGAGAGGAACCTAATGGAGTTCAACAAAGGTGAGTGCAGGATCCTGCACCTGGAAATGAATAAATCCATGCACCAGTACAGGTCAGGAGTTGACCTGCTGTAAAGCAGCTCTGTGGAGAAGGACCCGGGAGTCCTGGTGGACAAGATAACCATGAAACAGCAATGTGCCCTAGTAGCCAAGGAGGTCAGCGGTATGCTGGAGTGCATTTGGAAGTGTGTGGCCAACAGGCAAGGGGAGGTTATCCTTTCCCTCTACTCTGCCCTGGTGAGGCTGCAGTTCTGGGCTCCCCATTTGAAGAAAGACAAGGAACTACTGGAGAGGGTTTAGCAGAGAGCTACAAAGATGATTAGAGGACTGCAGCATCTCTCTTATGAGGAAAGTCTGAGAGAGCTGGCCCTGTTTAGCTTCGAGAATAGATGACTGAGAGATGTTATCAGTGTGCACAAATACCTTAATGGCCGCTGTCAAGAGGATGGTGCCAGACTCTTTTCAGTGGTGCCCAGCAACAGTGTAAGGGGTAACGGGCACAAACTGAAACACAGGAAGTTCCATCTGAATATGAGGAAGAACTTCCTCACTGTGAGGGAGGCAGAGCTCTGGAAAAGGCTGCCCAGAGAGGTTCTGGAGACTCCTACTCTTGAGATACTCAAAATCCAACTGGACATGATCCTGTGCAAACTGTTACAGGTGAACCTGCTTTGGTGTGGAGGCAGGTTGGACCAGATGACCTCTGGAAGTCCATTCCAACCCCAGCAGTTCTGTGATGCTATGGTTCAAGGGGACAGCACACCAATCCCACCCACGGATGCAAGAACCTTGTGTCTTGTCTCTGACAGTGGTAATGTCAGATATCCAGGGAAAAATTTAACTGCTCTGCTTTCAGTAAGCACTTTGGTGTGCTTTCACAGAGCATTTTATCAGCCTGTAGCAATTTTCTATTCAGAAACTTTGTGAGGCAGAGCAGGCAAATCTGTGTTCACCGGACCTCACCAGATTCTTCTGTGAATGTATTGAAATGCATTTTGCACTCATGAAATTCTAGCAACTGCCACATCCTGCAGCAAGTCAGACTCCAGATAAAATGATTTAATTTTAATATTAAAATGCCCATTCCGTTTGATTTTCTCTCAGGATTTAATTCCTCTTATTGTTTTGGTTTTCATTCTATCTTGGATTAGGATTCTTCTAATTAAAGGCTTTCTGTATAAGAGAAATCCGGTGCATGCCCAGCTGTATTTATGGGATTATAC
Source organism: Loriculus beryllinus (assembly GCA_039877255.1). Lineage (NCBI taxonomy): Eukaryota > Metazoa > Chordata > Aves > Psittaciformes > Psittacidae > Loriculus > Loriculus beryllinus. The sequence goes on along the minus strand of JBCJKH010015227.1, from coordinate 19,055 downwards.
TATTTTATTTGAACAAAAAAAAAGGTAGTCTTATGATTACAGATAATTTGCTGTAATGTTCTTATTTTATGGCAATCAATGGGAATAAAGATGGAATAAAATAACAGGCAGAAAAATCCTGTGTTATAATCTGTATAATGGAGCAAGTGGAAGAGACTTAATGGCTGACTTTGCCATAAATTTGCTGCTTCCTAATTTTTAAGCATTATTGTTTGTAACCTGAATTATACATTGGTGTGAGTTTCTATATTCTAGTAGTTTATGTTACTCAAAACTTTATGTGGCAGATTTTACAACTGCTTAATGCCTCAGTCAGCATTAACACAGAAAGATCTCAAACAGGACAAAGTTTATACTTTGTTTTTATGTGCAGCACTTAGAAGTCCAGAGAAGTTGCATGCTGTGTCAGACTTGATCTGAAAGTGAAGCTCAGTACCTCACCCAGCAAAGGTTTCTTTAAGCTGCTGAGATTTCCTGATTTCTAAAGAAGCCTTCTGTGATCTTCTCTTAAAAATTAGAAGAGTAAAATAGAAGTGTAACATTTTAAATTAACGAAATGCAAATTTAACATAAACTTTATTTTTTTAGGGCAAATCATTGGAGAACTTATATTTTTTTCAGAATGGTTTTGCCTGTATTGTAGATCTGACGTGAGTGCAGGGGTTAAAGCCCCTATAATGAGAATTCTTAGCATGCCTCAAATGTCAGCTGATAGTAACAAATACACAGCTCCAGTTCACAAGCTAGATAATTTTTTTTGGCACAGGGCAGGGAGTGAATTTGAATTTCAACATATGCCAGGGAGAAAATGCCCATCAGGATACTAGAACAACACAGTGCCTGCTAAGATTAAATGATTCAGTGAGGACCTGTAAACTGTGATTCGAAAAGACATGAGATTATCTGTGTAATCACTTACATTTAAAGAAATAGAAGGACCATTTTTTTTGGCAGCTTTAGCTTCCTCCCACAAAATATATGTATTGTCCTGTCAGCACAACCTGTCTATGTCTTTAACTCTTCTTATGGCAGAAATGCATACCTGTCACTGCAACAGTACAGCAGGGAGTGGATCCTGGTGCTTTTACACTGATGTCATATTCATCCACCTGTTTTGTCCTGAATACCTGTAATCTTGCAGTGACTGACAGCATCAGAAACCTTGGGGAACTGTATCATTACTAAGAAAAGAATGCGATCTTTGTCCAATTCATTTGCTCTATTTATTTGTCAAGCAATGGACTGGTCTGGACTGCAGAGCAGAGCTGCATTCACCCAAAATGTGGAAAGGGAAAATGCATTAGGCTGCACATACTTTATCACCCTGCCTATGCAGGACCAGAGTTGTTTTCTCAGAATAGCTATTCTCACACAACTTTTAGCAACAAGACCTGAGACATTAGGGTTGCGAAGGTCACCTGTAACCTATGGGATACAGTCCCTGGCTCCCAAAATGAGCTTGTGCTTTCTGGGACAGGCGAAGTTCTAACTCAAATTTCTGCTTTTGAAACAGGCTTTGGTGTCTCATGTGCCGGAAAAGTGATACCAGCCACTCTCCATGGGCATTCCTTCTGCTGGAGCACTTTGACTAGCTTCAGTGCAGGTCAATTCTACGTTAAATACTATATTGGTCTAACTGAGTCTATACCCCTCTGGTAAGTGCACTCAGCTGAGATCTAGGAAGCTGAGGTCTCAGTCCTTGCTAAATGTTTAATGCTGTGTGCACAATGAATAGCTCCCATGGGAGGGATCCCCAGCACGGAAGAGACAAAAATCAAATCATCCAGAAGAGTGGTTTGAACCTGGCTCTTTGACATTGCCAGGATGCTCTAATTGGATTATTGGATCCTGTGAGCTGGAAACTCCCTTGCTTTTTTTAATGTTTTGCAAATGGGGTAGAAACATTTAGCTGCAGGTTTATGGATTGCAATAGGAGAACCCTCCTCACCTATCACTCACTTGTAGCTGATGGTCAGCATTGGGCTGTTTGCCTCTGTGTTTTACATCTGACTCCCTGTTTGGTAGGTTGTTCTGAAAATGCCTGTTTCTCCCCACAGCAGTGCCTGTAGCTCAGAGCTGAAAGCCCCTGGGCAGCATGTTACATACCAAGCGGGGAGAGCTTGGGGAACACTGCTTCAGCCTTTGCTCAGGAAAACACTGAGAAATTTGACAAAGTACTGAGCAAAGAGCAAGTACAGGCCTCAGACTTACCAGAGTCTGGAAACCAGCATGAATCAACAAGAAGATGAAATGAAAACAAGCTTTCTTACTGTGCTGAGGAGGACACATGGGAGATATCTTACTGCACTGAGTAACTCATGGCCATTTATTTGGCTGCTCAGATTAATTAATATTTAAAATAATTTAAAAGATGCTTATCCTGGAACCTGTGCATCTTTTCACCTTGCATTACCCAGTTGTTCCTATTGTATACACTTTGATTTGCATCACAGGGCAACCTGGAGGCATAAAAATGGGCTCCTTTGAAATGAAACTAAACTGGAAGGTGCTCTCCAGAAGCACACCTTGACCATTCTCATTCTAGAGCCAAGCCCACAAGCTCAGCCTAGAGCTTGTTAAAGTCAACTACAGAGATGTGCACTGTGCAGCACGGAGCAGTTTGCTCTGCAGATCCACTTCTGTTGTGATCAAAAAACCATTTCAGACTTCTTTCTTCCTACGGCCACCTCACCAAGAAGCATCTCATGCTGCTCTGAGCACCATTAACTGGCATGGCTTTGCTGAGGAAGCTGGGACCCTTGCCTCTTTATATGGCCATCACTCAGAAGAGTGGCGATCATTCTTCCAGTCACCTATGGCTATTGAGGCTCTACATCTTCCTCCCTTGTTCCCTTTCCTTATATACAACATATGGTAACAACCATTTCTGCAAAAGGGTCTCCTGAGGGAACAATTTTGTTCGTGATGAGAACTGTGTCACCTCTTCACAGCCGAAGCTCTGTCAGCTAACTTGCTGCCTTGCAGTAGCTCCCTCTGCCTGACTTCCTCCTGTGTGAGCTTGCATGTCTTCCTCTTTGTGTTCAGTTTCGATGCTATTCAGTCAGACCTTTATTTCTTAACTGCTCTTTTTCATGAAGAAAGGAATGAGATAAGAAGGAGGGACTGATCAGCTTCCTTGATACCCTTCTTAATTGTATGGACCCAAATCAAATCTCTTCCATTTTTTCTTTTATCTACTGCAGGTATTGAATGAATAAAATTTAATCTTGAAGTGCTGAAACAAATGATTAGAGTGTTATTTAGCTATCAGGCACTCTTAAGGGTCACGGGATAATTAATGCATAATGTGACTGCAAGTAGCATTTTGAATTATTCTATTGATATCTTTTATTCTTTTCATACTGCAAAAACTAAAAAGAACTTCACCCCCTTCTTTTTTGTTGTAGAGTAGCTACATGCACAGAGTGCCTTTGTGAAACCAGGGAATTTTATGATCAATCCTAAAGCAATATGTCATTGACGTAACTAAAGACTGTGAATGCAAGATTACATCTGGGTGGTATTAGCGGAATTTATATTAAATTAGAAGAATATGAATATTTAGAATAATGTAATGTAGAATGCTTTAACCAGACCTTTGTGCAATACATTCACAATTCTGCAATTCAACCATTTGAATCAGCAATGAAAAGTGGGTTAAAAAAATAAAGAATGAAGCTTTTCTTCACTTGCTACTGACTTAAAATTACAAAATAGCAAATATTATATTATTATAGATCTTTCAAGAGACTGAACCAGTTTTGGAATGATTGCTGACTGTTACATTTGGGCTGAACTCAAGAGGGCACAGTATTTTAGAACCTGATTATCTCTCCTAACTTGCTCTTTATCTCAGTGGGTAGAATAGAGGTAATAATTAGAGAATTAAGCTTTGCTCACTCAGTCATGAAGTGCACAAATTCACTTGCTGTTTCATATTTATTTTCCAGCTGGAGGAGTTTAATTTATTTTGCTTTCTGCTGTGCCCACACCTGACCGACCAAAGCAGCTCCACTAGGGTCCCACTGCTCTCTGCTGTTTAACCCCTGTATCTCCTCCTGTTGCTTTGCAAAGCAAACAACTTTCCTCTGAGGCCTCTTTAGGTATACCTGCCAGCGCTCTTTAGGTATACCTGCCAGTGACTGCCATCCCTGTTGACCCACAAATCTGATAGCATGTCCATAGAATGCATTCACATCCTCTCCAAAGGCTTGAGAAACATGAAGAGGAAGCATTACTGATGGCAGGGGCTAGTCTGCATTCAGCAACTGTATATCTTATTCATATGCTTTTACCACCACAGTTTCTCATCGTCAGATTCATAGGTCACAGTCATTTTGCTTTAAAAACACAACAGCATTGTTTGAAATGGGCAGAAATAAAAATAGATCCCTGAGTGATACTGATGAACCACAATAATGTGTTCCCTTTTATTATTATTTTCTATCTGAATCCATATGTTGTATGTGGTCCCTGTAGGCAAAATGCTGTCTGTGAGAAAGTCCCTGCTGGCTGCCACGATGCAATGTTATCTTGTGAATGGTTCCTTAAATATCTGCAAGGTCAGAGAGATTAAATGTTCTCCCAGGAAACTCAGGAAAAGTAGAATGTCAGCATCACCTTTCGCCCAAGTGAAAAGTTAAATGACATTTTCAGTGGTATTGATTAGAGCATCTTCGAGTGTCAAGACAAAATGGTGATTTCAATACCTGCAATGAAAAGCAAAGGTTGAAGCAGGAGACTGTGGGAACAGGCAGTATTTCATTTCAGAAGAAACTCAAGACTGGGAATCAGGAAATCTCTTTCCTAGGAGTACCTGGGCCTCATCGTTGGGCAGCTGGGTTTTTCTCTCCCTCCGTTTGTGCAGGTGAAATTGTGGACTGAGGGGACCATGGGCAATACCACCACACTTTCTTCGTCTGAGATACCTTCTTCCCTTACTTGTGTCCCAGGCTGTTGTGCTGGGGCAGAGCAGTTCATCTAGGAGGTTCCTGTGCTGCATTGTCAGAAAGCACATCCAAGCTGTCTAAGGAAGTCACTACTTTTAAGACGCCTTAATCTCATTTCAATTCATAATGTAAGACAAGTCACTCCCAGCCCCAGAAAGCTGGATCTCTGGCTGTCAACACAAGTGAACTGCTATTGCATTAGAGAGCTGTCTTCTGAATATTCTGTATGATAGCCACTTCCACTGACTCAGGAGGATGTTTGCAAGGGAGGGCATTGTCCCTCTCTTGACTGTTTAGCATATAATTTGTTTAGCATCATGTATTTCATACAACCAGTGTCCCTACAACACGTCTTGCATTAAACAGAGCAGCAGAGTGAAAAATGACAGAAGGAGGTATGAATGCAAAAAAAGAGAATGGAGAGTAGCAGTTTTCATCTGAGGTAAACTGATGTTCAGGGGCACTGAAGCCCCTGGAGGTATCCTGAGTCCTGTCGCAAATTCCCCGGGAAAGAATCCATTGTACCATTTATTTTCTTTCCTGAGGAGATCAGAAAAGTGCTGAAATAAGGAGTTACAGACAGACTGTTTTAACTTGCAGAGCTGCAGAGGAGGTTTTGGCACCAGACATGGTGGGGGCTTTGCCAACTCACAGTGAAGATGACAGTGAGAAAGGAGAACTAGAGAAAAATAAGCAGAGACAAGAGGTGCTGAAAGGAGTCTGGGGAGTGCATGATTTTTAAAGTATTTTGAGTGTGCCCCTATCCTATAATTACTACAAATGTATCTATTATTTTTGAAATACATTTTATACTGCAATTCTGAGGCAGTAAAATTGAAACAAGTACATTTAACAATACAAAGAAATCATCTTCATATCCTAACCTGTTATAACTCAATTTGACTTCATTATTAATGAAGTAATAAAAGAATCTTAATTAATGTTCTGATTTTTCATATTTTGCACAATTGGTAGATGATCTTCTGTGCACTGAGCATTTTTCGGTTGCAAGATTATCTCCAGGTTCAGCTTCCAGGCTTTCACTTGATCTTTTGTCATCCTTCTTGACCTTAGTCTTCATACTCAAATAGCCATTTAGATTCTTCTGATTGCAGCCTAAGAAAGAGAAGGAAGGGAGGTTTATCTTTAGCTCGGCCCTTCTGTAAACCCATATTGTTCCTTTGCTATTACAGAAAGAAACTGGGCTTGTAAAAGTCTGCTTTACATTGATCGCCTACTGGGGTTCAGAGACATAATGGGGTTTATTTGATTTCACTTACACTAATGTAAATTAGAAGGAGCTGCATTAAAGCTGTCAAAGGACACAGCTGCATTATACTTGTGTAAGTGAAATAATAAAACCCTTTGCCTCTCCCACAGCACTAACTTTTTCTCCATTGCTCTACCCTCCTCTCTGTTGTTGAGCTAGAACAGAGCAAGATTTGTTGCACAAAAATAGCTTTTCACATTCTTGCATGCATATCCAGCAAAATTTAGTCTAGCAAACTATCAGGATGATTGCTTAAATTTTATACAGGGATCACTGCAGCAGAGGGATATGTTCTTGCCAAAAGCAAAAGCTTGGGAATGAGCAGAGAAGGGAACTGACAGCCTGGCAAGATGCCAGTTTTTGTCTTCCTTGATTTTCCAGGACTTCAGTAGTGAAGCAAGTTGAGCTTTTTCAGAAATCCAGATATCCTATTATGACATGCAAGACACTGCCCTAAGAAACATTGGTTGCAAGGGCTCTGACTTCCCATGGCGAGTATTGGCAGGTAGCGAAGCTGCACAAGTGTCGCTGCCTGGCCTTGGTGAATGGTAATGGGAGACAGTATTTTTCAGCATTATTTTACTGATGGCATTAAAACAGATATAGGTCTCACCTAAGTCTCTGGATCTGTCCTCTTAGCTCCGAGGAGTTCTGAAATCTGAATGTGGTTCTAATGGCTGAATTAAGCTTTTTGTGTCTGCAGGCTGGCAAGTTCCCTGGGCTAGGGTTGCAGAGAGCAGATACTGAAGGGAGTGACAGAAGGCTGTTCCTGAGAGTTTGCTTACACACTTAGGGTCTGTGTGTCCTATTAGTCCTATAATATAAATAATGATTCATCATCTTTTGCCTTAGAAAATTCTGCATTGAGCCTATATTGATTTCAGTACTGCAGAATCTGTAGCTGACAAAATAGGGGAATGTGAGCCCATGCCAATGATTTACATCATTTTCTAATACTTGTAACAATGTGGAAATGCAAGGTAGGGTCAGATCCATTTTTTTGGGTGTTTTTTTTTGGTTGACTTTTGGAAGGCACCCAGCATGAGAGTCATCCCTTCTAAACTTAGCCATCAAAAATCCGTGTATCTAGCCTAAGTCAGCCACCTCATCAATGGAGAGGGAAATGTGTTCACAGGCAGCAATTAATCTCATTCTAAAATAGGGGCCTGAGATAAGTGATCTGAATACCCCTCTAGAGGGATCTATCTGACAAGACAGAGCACAAACAAGAAGTGCAGACAAAAGGCTTAATTTCAGACCTTTGAAGTTAGGGAAGGCAATCCATTCAGGGTCATTGATGATCAAAGATATTTAACAGGTGTGGAAGATACAGACGGACCTGGGTGTCAGTCTATGTAAGAACAACTGCAGGTTATAGTGGAAGCTGGTGAGCACTGAAGAACTGACAGCATGTTGGAATAGCTTACTGTCCTTGGCTGACCTGGATACCATAGTGGTCATTAGAGAAGACCACTGGAGAGCTTTTTGATGCAAATGAAAGTGGACAGGAGAAAAAGTAGAGGTGGAAAGGGAGACGTATTCATAGAGCCTAAAACACAGGTGCTGAGGAGCTCCTTGCTATCAGCTGTTGCGAGGGCCAAGAGTGTCTCGCAAAGAGATTAGACTAATTCCTGGAGATTCACACAACTCTTGCATGAAACTAATTGTACTGGATGTCCACTGCCAGGGTCCAGCTCAAGAAGGACTTGAAACCTGTAAATCTGTGGAAAAAAACTTCAAAGATTTTTCTTTCCTAACAGATTCTACCCTGTCCACAGACTGTGGTTACAAATATGATACCAAAGTACCCGTAAGACCCTTCTCACATCCCTAGTATAGCTTCTTAGGTCCCAGTGGATCATCTATACCAGCAAAGTGTTTGGCTCTAGAGCCTCCCTCTACAGGGAGGCTGCAGATGAAATTGGACAGCAGTGTGTCATGATATTCTCACAAAACAGTAGCAGCTCACAGAAACAAGATACAAAGAAAAGGATTTTGATAGCTTATAAAAATATGTCCTCTGAAAAACTTTTTGTGGGGAATCACAGAACACGTTTCAGTTTTCTTCTTTTGTTTGCAAATTATTGCTGTTTGTTGCAAAACACCTGTACAGCTAAAAGAAAAAGATCCACAGACTCTTCTGATGCTTTACAGTGACAATAAAGGAAATCAATCTAACCTCAAAGATTTTATATCACACAGCGTGTACTGTGAATTTCTTGATATCTGTTTATAGTCATTAGGGTTTCCTAGCATTGCTTTTGCTTGTTGCTCTGTTTACATGGCACATTAGAGGTTCTTTTAGTAATGTGCAATGGTGTTTGTGTTGAAAAGTGGATTTTCTCTATTATTAGAAACAGAATTCCCCTTTTGGTAAATATCAATGCCTGAGATAAAATGATTTCGTCAGATCTTCATGAACAATGAAACCAATGAAATTTTAATTGGATTATTACTCTATTTGTCACTACCTGGTGTTTCTTTTTTCACTAAAAGAATCTTCATTTGTGCTTGGAGAAAACTTACATATTTTAAAATCCAGTCTTCTTCCTCACATAATACGTGTTTCCTATGAATAGCAGTATTTATTGATTTTTCTTCTTTAACTGAAGCTTATTATTCTTTACTGTGAGGGTGGTGAGGCACTGGAATGGGTTGCCCAAGGAAGTTGTGAGTGCTCCATCCCTGGCAGTGT
>JBCJKH010015227.1:0-10041 GCA_039877255.1 Loriculus beryllinus | reverse complement strand
GGCAGTGTTCAAGGCCAGGTTGGACAAAGCCTTGGGTGGCATGGTTTAGTGTGAGGTGTCCCTGCTTATGGCAGGGGAGTTGGAACTGGATGATCATAAGGTCCTTTCCAAACCTAACTATTCTATGATTCTATGATTTAGAGTGGTGTTTGTGAAGTAGTTCAGTGAATATGCTGCCCTTAAGCAAGATTAGTATGATCTACAATTTGTTTTCTCCTATAGGTTTAATCACAATTAATTTTATGTAACCATTTCTTACAGTTCTCCATGTATTCCAAGACTAACCACATGGTTTCATCCAGAGCTGCTTGCTTTTCCCGTGCTGTGAAATGACAAACCAGGAAAGATTAAAAGCAGGGCATTAATGAGTGGCTTTTTTTCTTCTGAGTTACTTTGCAACTAGATTTTGTTCACAGACCAGCCACACATGGAGACACCTCATGGAGGGCAGCAAGTGACTGTCAGCAAGTTTCCAGAAAGAAGGCTGATGAAAACAGCTGGAGCAGGAAGAATGACTGAATAACCTTGCAGCTTATGTGCTGCATCTATCTTCTACCTCTTCTAAAACATAAAACTGTGGTTTTGAAAACTGGCTGTAACGATGTAGACCTTTGAAGCACATATGCTTAAATCTGTAAAGGTAGTTAGATGCCTAAGACTGGGCCACAATGGACATTTAAGTCTTACTGAGATTGATTATTTTCTGATAGGATTCTGGCCCAACAAAATATTTAGCTACCTAACTCTTACATAATTTTAGATGTTGAAGTTTATCTGCATTCCAAAGCATTGAAATGGTTTTAAAAGTGCAGCTCCTGTGTGGTGCTGAGAAACTGAATCATGGGCGATGAGAGATCCAACAGGGAGCATAGGGCAGTGCTGGAAAGAGATGCTCCTGTGTCCTGCCTTGCCCCAGCACTGGTGACGCTCTGACCAGTGCCCACTTGTTCGTGTACATGTGTGTATGCATGGTCAGGGTCTGGATTAGTTTTATGCTGGCTGAGGGAGCTGAACTGTCTCCCTGGTAGGCCGAATAGCTGCCCAGGGACTCAGATAAACACTAGAAGAAGGTAAAAACAGAACTTCGGAGTATTCAGGGGACTGCGGCAATTTAAACTACTGTGAATTGTAGCCTTAAAAGTAAGGCAAGGATTGGATCTCAGGCTTGGGTTTAGAGAATTAGTGTCATATTTTTTTCATGTAGCTTTGCATCTTTAGGGTGGGCTGTTGCCCTGGACCACATGTGCCTGTCTGCTCTGTGATGTGTTGTGCCTGGGTATCTTCACTTCCTGCACGAATAGCCCTGCGTGTCTAGCTCAGGTACAGGCATCTGCTCTGCAGATATCTGCATTTCGTCAAATGAATCCTGAGATCTGGCTCTGTGATAGGTGGCTAAAGTCATCACTTGGATTTCCCTCCACAAACACCAGTCATGTACTGCAGTGAGTATAATGCAGATTTCAGGATAAAAGACCCTGACAAGGAGAATAATATGTGCAGGACTTGGCTTTCGTTTGCACTAAGCCTTACTTACATTACACAGATGTTAATAAAGGTGCCTTATAAATCTATTAAATGCATATTAATCACCATTTAAAATAGCCTGACATGGCCTGAATGATATATGGTGGCTTTAATGTAAACGAGTAAGGAAGGTGCCGCTCTTTCATGCCCTCTTTTAAGATCAGCAACCTGTTCCACATGGCAGCCTGCCTTGTTGAATCTGATTATAGCATATCTCCACACCTTCTGCTTAATCCCAAGTATGATTCGGAGCACTAGGAAACTGGCACATTTGCTCCCTGTCTTGGATGAGTAAGTCAAAGAATGACCATTATCTGTGAATATGGAATAAGTGGAAGGAAATGGAGTGAGGCTGAGCAGCACTCAGACACTTATCTTCCACCTGTAGCTGTGGTGAGAATCAAAATCAGGTAATGACAAGAAACAGCTGCTGGAGACCTTGCGCTGGCTTAGACATGTCTGGGGAACAAAAGCTAGGATGTATACAGCGCTGAAAGGGGAAAGATGTCTTTTTCCCTCTTTCCCAAATTTGGACAGGCTTTCTGGTTACTAAAAATAAGAAAACCAGGATAAAATAGGAGTGCAATCTGTAGCTGAAGCCTGTAAGTAGAAAATGGCTAGTGCTAAACTGTAGTTGTGCAGACAAAGGCTTATTTATTGCCACTGACTACATTAAAAATCTGCAGTGCACACAGAAGCCAAACTTCAGATCTTGTCATGCTTAATAAAATATTGAATTAAGCAGAAGTGAAACTACCTGCCATATCTAAAAGATAGTCTCAATGCCCTTTCAATGCTTTATTTTAAGACCAAGTACAAAAGGTTTTCACCTTACGTAATTAACTTTTTATCATTAAGATTCAGAAAAATTGAATTGTGTTGGACACAGGTCATCATAATGAGAATTTAATGGATCTGTATTACTATGCAAGTTAAGCTTTGAATATGTGCTAAATGCATTACATTACCATTGACCTATGCAAATTTCCATCTCTGTGACTCTTTTTCTTCACTGCTGCCGCATTAAGACCCCCTCTCTCTCCTCATCTCCTTAAACAATGATTTCCTCATTTTCATATTAATTGCATCAGTTAACTGAGATAATGCTCCCACTGAAATGAGCAATAGGATGAATCACTGAAATGGTGCAGTTATTCTTTTTGCTTAACCAATTTCACAGGACCTTCACAAAGAACTGCCTTAATTTGACTTTATATAATTGCTTATCATTAGGCACAGCAGCCCCATGAAGTACCTTTATTTATTTAAGTCTCATCTCTGATTGATGGAAAATTAGTCACTTGCATATCTGAGGAGCACAGATTGTTCTGCTACCAGGCAACTTCGTTGTAGAATACCCTGGAGAACTTCAAAACAAGCAACTGCTAATGCATGCTGAATATAAAATACGGGCAAACAAAGTGCAACAGTTAATGACATCCAGGAGTTCCTGTAGAGCAACCATGATGTCACAGGACTGCTTTACCTGCTCCTCACTAAATTTCCTCTGTGACAGGGTAGAGGCAGACAGATGTTGTTCCAAGAGAGATTATACATCTGGCTGTAGCCACAGATAGACTCTGCCTGTTTTTAACACTGGCGATGCCTGTCTGTCACACAGTGTGAGCACGGAACGTTATAACATCCCTCCTTCTAAAATTAGTTAAGTGCCCTACATGGTTTGGAATTCACTCAGAAAGCTTTAATCCACTGCTCATTTTTAATATTCTTAAAGTATTTATTCAGGACAGCTCAAAGGGAACGTTCACGCTTTTTTTCTTTGTAAGGAAAAGGGCGTGTGTGGGGAATTAGAATTTCTAAGGCAAATTATGCTGTTATCATCAACTGACATACTCAGAAGGGATCTAGAAAGGATGCCACCTCCAGCATAAAAGGAGCCATAGCATATTATCCTCTCATGGGATTTGAGTTGAAGGATTGCCTCCAGGTCTCCTCGAAGCACACAGTGTACTTTTGTCCCTGTGGATGAGACTACCTGTCACTGAACTAGATATCAACAGTCATTAAATCCATATAGTCATAATATTGTTCTTTCCAGACATCAATACTATGATTCATTTTTCCCCTTATATTTGCTCCTACTCTAATTCTGCACACCAGTATGCCATCTCCCTCCCCAGCAGAAGCCTCAGTTAACTCTTCTTATCTTGTCAGGCTGCTGTGGCTCCTGAGCAGCACAGCACCCAAACAGCCCCTCCGATTGATGCCTCAAATCATCTTCAGCCACCGGCGTTTGAGTCAGAAATAAAGCCCCTAATGAGCTGAAAGCAACAGCAAAGAATTACACTGATTATTTCTTCAATGTGCTGCTCTTGGAGCTGTATCAAATACAAAGTGAAGACAATATTGCCTTGGGGGCTTGCAGTCAGAAGCATTAACCTTGGAGTAAAAGCTGTTTTCAATTATTTGGGGGAGTTAAATTTTGGTTTAATTCTGCTCCTGATGAAATCCTGGGTAAATAATAGCATTTTTCATTTGCTTTTTTTCCCTCTACTTTACCTTGATCTGAGGTACATGCAGGCAAAGAAGCAGTCCTTGTTCTGGCCTGGCATTATGCACATGATTAGAAAAATTAGATTGCCTTTTTGTGAAAAGACTGAGACATGAGAAAGTAGCTTTTCGTATTACCAGTGAAAAAGAAGTGCAACTTTCTACATGCTGTATGATGCTTTGGCTGAATGACATGTTTGCAGGATTTCATGTTTCGATGCAAAACAGAACATGCCTTGAGAAACCCAAATACATGTGTTTTATTATGTTAATTTCAAAGTTTAGAATAACTCCTGATCTCAAAGTTGGCAAAGCTTTAGTTCTGGCGAACTAAAGGTAAATTGGAGAACTAATGCCAAGGAAAAAGCCTCATAACCTTCCTTCCCAAATGTTGTTTCATTCAAAGTTTCTTTCAACTGAATAAAGATTTTACTTATTATTTGGCACACTGTTTCACCTTGTGCCACCAATGATATCATACATCAGGGGTATAAACTCAAACCCACTGTTAGTGTAACCACAACACAGGGGCCAGCCTAAAGCCAAGAACGGACCTGAGCATGCTCTTTATGAAGATGATGTTCTTATCAACACTTGGAAAGAGTCTTTGTGCTCGTTAAGCTGCCTGCATGCTAGCTGCCAGGGAATGCTATGCAAGTCTTTGCCTTCCTCATGAGTTTTCATAGCTCATCCTTGCTTGTAAAACAATCTGCTGTAAGAAAGTAGGAGAACGTTTCCCTAATGAAGTGCAAAACATGGAGCTATTCCAAAAGGCAAGTATTTGCAATTAGGAGACATCATAGTCTTAGGTATGCGTAAGTACGCCAATGTACACTGTCATTTATCTGTAGCTGCTTATTTTAGTCTAAAACGGCTAAAATTAATACAGTTGCAGGATCTCCTTCCCCCACAAACCCTTAACAGCAGCAATAATGACTGTGTTAAATCAGACCTCATTTCAATGTAATGAAGCCTGACTGACATATTGCAGGTATGATACTAAGTAATTTCATAAATTATTAAACTGTAATTGAAAGTAATAGTGCAGATTACTTTTCGACACGCTTAAAAAAAGACCTTGGCATGAAAATAAGGACTGTAGCATGACTGATTGGAAATAATGATCAATACCTTAATTTTAAGAATGGCCACCAGTTCCAAGTTTAAAATTAGAACAGAAAAATATTTGAATTTTCTACCCCTCAGGCTACTCTTGACACTTTGACTTCTGCTTACCTTTTAAGTAAAGAGGACAGATGGAAATATATTTTACCTCACAGAACGGGAATCCCTAACAATTTGGGATAAGAAATGCTGAAATACTTACGGAAAAGTGAAAATTTAGAGGAAATAAAACAACTCTGCAAGTGACCTCAAAGGAACCAGTTACTCTGAAAACCTTGGAATTATATAAACTGTATCATTTTATGCCTCCAGACATTTTGTGCTTTTTATTTCACCCTAGGAAAAGATTATTTACCATTATAGGTGTTTATGTGTGTACATGCCTTATGAAACCAGCCATAGCCTTCCACCTCTGCTCGCTTAATTATATTTACTCCAGATCTAGTGGCTTGATGCATTTAGGCAGGGGCTTGAAAACAAGGTTGACAAACCTTTGTGTGTATTTTTGGATTGTTTAGCTTGGCATATTGCGGCCATGAGCTGCATGAGAATAAAGGTATTTATTAGATTAACCCAATTGTTAGTACATTTCATGTGGTGCTCGCAGGGATTTTTCTGACAAAGCAATTGTTGGTTAAAAATCAAATGTTCTAAAGGAAAAAGCCAGATTCAGCAACACTTTTATTGATATGCTGAAATGTCAGGAAATGCGTGCATGAAGAGGAAAGGACAGAGAAGCACTACAGCCCAATAGTGAATATACCTGGGCATATATTGGAAGCTACAGATTAAGCCTCCACTCCCACTGAAATGAGATTTTGTCATCAGGAGATGGAGTTCCACCTTTCAGCAGTACACAGCAAGCTGAAACCACTGTTGTCATAATTACATGGAAATCTATGGCATAAAATACCCAAGTCATCCCACTGAAGAGACAAAAAATATTGCCTATTTTAATGCAATCAAGCTTCACAGTTTCTCACTCACTTTATTGGGTTTCCTAAAGTGAAGCACTCTCAGTTGAAGGACATCTTCATCTTTAGCTCTTGTTTATTTTTCTTGTCACTTGTCTATTGCTCTCCAGATGAACATTAAACATACCAATGGCATGGCTTATATGTGAAATATACAGTTGGTTCACCACGGAGGGCTTCATTTTAGGACTCATATTAGTGGGTCCCTTGTGAGCTGATATTATGCCATTTTTGTCCTTAGATCTTCTGGGGAAAGCTATCATCCAGTAAATTGCCTTAGTCAGATAAACATTACCGGCTAGATCTCTTCCTGCCTCTCTCAGCAATGGGCTCTGCAGAAGGAAAGGTCATTGTTCACTCTTTCACTTTACCCTGCTCAATTGTTTCTCATTGTACCAAGTCAGAGTCGGTTAGTTTTTACCAAGGTGAACTTAGGAAATAATAGTAATATAAACACATGGCTTAAGTGAGCCAAAATATCTGAAAGTTCAGGGAGAGTGCATTGACTTTTCCAGGAATTTTCTTCATTCCCTTTAATTCTGCCCTGTGTTCATCAGTGTGTAAGCCTTTGCCAGCCTCTTGGTTTTCTACTTTCACTCATCGAAGCCCGTAGAATCATTCTGCATCCTTCTCATGATTTGGAAAAGGCTTCGCTCCACATCTGCCAAGGCGTAAATCCTATTTAATTGTTTTTCAGAGTAAGGAAAGGGACAAAGTGTTTCACAAAGTCAAAGACCAAACAAATAGAGTTCTCAATTTTTAACTGGGACTAGTTTGTCTGTACAAAGGCAGAGTAATAACTGTTAGGGCAAGAAATATGACTTGATCTCTACCAGCCAGGAATGGTTGGCATGGGAGGAATCGTTTTTTCTCTCTTCTCTAGCACTGTCATCACCTCCTCATGCTGCTTCTCTAGCTTATTGCTGTCTCTACTACACAGGCATGGACACTGTCTCTCTCTGTGGCATTTCCAGCTGGCTAGTCTAAAATGCTCCTGGCCCAGCTTGCTGACTTAGCCAAGGCTACAAATTCTTCAAGATGGTGCAATGCTTAGAAAGGTCAAACCATTGATGTTTCTTGCACTCTGATGGTGCAAGCGTCTTGTACTTAATCCACTCAAAGCACAAACCATTTTTTTTTCATTAAATTTCTATAGATGCACATTGGTGTGAAATTTGAGGTGAAATCAGGACCTACCAACAAGGACCTTGTTAAAGAAGCTGGCAAGAGCAGTTGCCTTTATAGGAGGCATTATTTCAATTTTATTCATTCGTACTAGAGCCAAAAGCTGTGTATTTGAAGTTGTTTAAAGGTAATTTGGATTGGATCAGTTTAACCCAGAGACCATACAGGATAGACTGATGCTTTCATATAATCAGTGTGTCATATAAAGAACACAGCCACTTCTAAATATCTCAATTTGAGCTTGAGATTGCGGTGTGCATTGGGGTAACAGATGATGTGATCAAGAGGAAGCCACTCAGGACTTACCCAGACAAGACAGATCATACCTTGGTAGGATTTATGGGGATGAATTACAGGGACAGCCTCAAACTGGGCTTTGAGCATGTGCTGAAGACTATTAGACTGCAGGATCTTGCAGGAATTAGGCTGATGAAGACAGGGAGAGCTCCTAAGTTGCAGGTTTTCTGGTAACCTCTCTTTTTGTTCAAATCCTTCCTTTTGCTCTGGGCATGCTGATGCAGAAGGGAGAACCATAGCCACAGAGTTGAGGCTCAGCCCCAGGACTGGCACCCCTAACACCCTGGGAGGCTCCCCAAAGTCCCCTGCACAGGCCAAGATTGATTTTCTGACCCTAAAATGCAGACCATTTGGCATTTCTGTTTTTGCATTCAGCTGGGTATGACTTTTACTCTAGAAGTAGTCTAGAGATTTTAATTGGGAAAGCCTTCTTCGTTTTTATTTTCCTTTCCAATAGCACAAATAGCTCAGACTTTTATGTCGATAGTTTGTTGGATCTGTGTTTTCCTTGGAATTGCTACTTCTGGGTTTAGAAATATGAGCCTTTCAAAAAATGCCTGCTGCACATTTTCAGATCTTCTGCACACATGCAAGAGCTCAAATTGATCTAGGATGCTGCAAAGGTCATTCCCACAGGCTAATTGATCTCTCTGTGTTGAAGCTCCTGTCTTCAACCATTTAAAAAATACAACAAATTCAGCTGTTTCACTGGCAACTGTCAGGCATTCACTGGTAAGCCAGACAGACTGTGGGAAATGACCTCAAGCAACTGTGGTTTACCCTGTGCTCTAACAACTGAAGCAATCCACCTTTTCTGAGATTTTCCTTGCTTCTAAGAACCAGAAGGAAGCTAAATAACAAAAAGACCTATGCAAACTCTTGGCTCAAACCCATCATGCTGCACAATGTGTGCCTGATAGCAGTGCTCTTAATCTGTAGGAGAGGGTTGTATAGCCAGCAAAGTTGCCTGTAGAATTGCTCCCATATTAGCAAACAAGTCAGTGTTCTGTTTTGTGGTTCTCTTTCAAGGCCCTGTGACAGAGTACATACGCAGCAAAATGTTGCTAACCATTACCAACATTCGTATGAATCTACCTGCCCTGCAGCACGTCTCTAATGCAAGATTGATGCTATACTGAATCAGGCTGAGGATTTACTAGTCCAATATTCTGACAGTGGCTGCAACCAGTTGCTTTGGAAGATGCCAGAAGGCATAACTGTGCAATAACTGACAAGTTAGGTATTGAGTGGCTTCTGTATCCCTTGTTCCACTCTTTCTCACAAAATACTACCCTTCTTTTATAAGAAGCAAACAGACCTTTAGTTCCCAACATCAGGTTGGAAAGCTCCCATTTATGTCTAGAGTTCAAGGTGGATATTATTTATCTCTTCCCTCTCTGGATGACTCAGAGTTTCCCTCAGACATTATTACTGGAAAAAAAAATAAGGTATTGGAACACTTGTTGTCTGTGTCCAGAGATAAAATTAAATTTTCTCCCATCACAATAACACAGGGTAATTGCATTGAATGCATTTGTGTGGTCTTGGTTGCAAAAGGTCAGTCAGATTCTTGTGCATCTCCTTCAGCTGTCTCTTGGCAGCCCTGTGACAAATAGCTGTGGAAACCCTCCCTTCTTACAGTGCTATGCTGTTGTTCCAAAGTAGAGAAAATATACCTACTGCACTGAGCCTTCTGGCCTGCAAATTTCCATCACTCTTATAACTGCTGTCCTCAAAAACCACCCGTTTGTGCCTTCTAGTTCTTGGTTCTTCAGTTGAGAAGTATCCTGGCATTGCTCATTTAGCTGCTTTTGCACCAAAATCCCAGAGATTTTTTTGAACGTGGTGACCATTGTCTCTGTTCCCATTTACCATCAGTTTAGCAAAGGCAGATAGAGATAGCAAGAGAAGAAGACACAGAGTTTTGTCTTCTAAATGGACATGTTTAGATGTCAGGTAGAAACAGCACAGCACAGGGTGTGCAGAGGTTTGACACAGCTCTGCTCTTGGCAACAGATCGCCAAGGCTGCCACACAGGGTTCACACTGCCATGAGCTCAGTCCAGAGGATACCAAATGGGCTGTTTAGTATGTGACCTTTGGGGACACTGGATGGAAAGGAGGGCACAGCTTTTACCTATATATGCTTATGTAGTTCTGAGGGAAAGCCACTGTCAAAATCCCCTGTGTTTTAAGCACTTTTTTTCTCTATGTGGATAGCAAGCAGTGGGACAGAGAGGTTAACTAGAGGCTGTGTGGTCTCCATCAGAGATTTTTAAGAGCCAGATGGAGCAAGTCCTGAGCAACTTGGTCTGATCTCCCATCTTATCCTGCTTTGAGCAGGAGGTTGGGCTTTAGGCCCCCTAGCCCACATTATACTTCGAGCTGTATGTACTTATATCAGGGAATCAAAAATGTGTGGGAAG
>JBCJKH010015226.1:0-31073 GCA_039877255.1 Loriculus beryllinus | reverse complement strand
TCCAGCCTGGCCTTGAACACTGCCAGGGATGGGGCAGCCACAGCTTCTCTGGACAGCCTGTGCCAGTGCCTCATCACCCTCATAGTAAAGAACTTCTTCCTTGTAGCTAATCTAAATCTCCCCTCTGTCAGTTTAAAGCCATTCCCCCTTGTCCTGTCACTACAGGCCTTTATGAAGAGTCCCTCTCCAGGTTTCTTCTTGCATGGGTCATTTTAGCTCCCCCATCAGTCAGTGCATCAAGAAAAGTTACGGGTTACTACATTAAGTTCTCAATATCACCACTTTCAGTAAGCCTGATGTCAAAAAGAGCAGAATTTCGGGGTTTATTATGATAATGCACTTAAACAACATTTCAGTGAAGAACTGAGCTCCTGAAACACTAAGAGCCAATAAGGCTGACGGCTTGTTCTGTTCCTTTCTGGAACACGAAGAGTTGCTGCTGTGACTCTGATGGTGTCTGGAGCATGGGGACAGTAAGAAGGTGCATGTCATCACTCCGGATCACCCTGCGACCCACGCAGCACTGGGACTACCTTACATGTTATTTTGCCATTCCTATTTAACATGACACCTACTGCCATGCAGAAGGATATGGGAAAAATGTGTCTGTTGAAGCAAATCTTGCACACATGGAAGGTTTCAGCACCTCACTGGCTACAAGTGTGTCTGTGTGTGTGAGTGAGGTGCCGGGGACTGGGTTGTCCTTTCGTCTGTGGTTTAAGAGGGTGAATGTTAAATTCAAACTAGTTGAGGTTACAGCGATTTGAGACCTGTTGCTCACTGTCGGGGTGTACCTCTGGCAGTCTTGGCTCTGGACAGTGGGCTAGAAGCCTATGAACACTTTAGTCCTTAGAGTTTGTCAGCGTATTGAGTACTGGGAAATGCTTTCTTCCTTCCAGCGCTGAGGCATTAAGCTCTGCTGTTGACCTGTGGTACCTGCAGCATCATTTCTTGGTGTTGGTAAATGGGAATCATGTCTTTCCCTGGTGCTTCCAGATTTGTTGCTGTGTTTCTAATTGTCCAACTTTGCCAAACTACAGCTGTACATAGGTTGAAACTTTTCATCTTGGGCTTAAGGTTGAAGTCTCTGTGGGGAACTTCAGTCCTAACAGTGCATGTGCTTTCGAACCCGGGGTTAGAATGTCGTAGCCTTTTGCCTATGTTCAGATTCTCAGAGATGTCTCTTTGTAATCGTTTGTCACTTCAGTGCTTTGGGACAGGAACTCCAGTTCGGGTAACAGGGAATGACCTCTGTGTAGAGGATGCCCCTCATGTTTGTTTATACCTCTGCCTTCTATTCTGACTTGGCCAAATATATTAATGCTTGTAAAAACTGGATAGCATGTGCTCGGTAAAAGTGGGTTTGGTATGTGTGTGTGTATTTTATACCAAATAAAATCTGCATTGGTTTTCTCTTCAGTGAGCATGCTCAAACCTCTTTCTTTCCCATAGAAAAACTCAGGGTGGTACAAGACATCTGGCAATGGGAATCAAAGCCATGTAACTATGGCTGAGGCTGCAGCGCTGGGACTGAACAGGGAGGTGTCTGCTATTCCTGCACTCCCACCAATGCCTTCTGCTCTAGCCCCTCTTTCCCTGCTGCTGGTAGTCTAAGGAAGACTCCCAAATCCAGCATTTAGCTCTCCAGTGCTTTAATATGGAAAGGACTATAGGTGAGAGGGAGAAGGCAACGATGACAAATGGGGAAAACACAAGGGAGCAAGGGAAAGGAATTGTCTTGGAGTTGGAAAGTGGGATTTGTTGGACAAAGAGCTTGGGTGTGAGGGACGAGGGACTGGGATCTG
The DNA here is from genome assembly GCA_039877255.1 of Loriculus beryllinus. Taxonomy (NCBI): domain Eukaryota; kingdom Metazoa; phylum Chordata; class Aves; order Psittaciformes; family Psittacidae; genus Loriculus; species Loriculus beryllinus. The sequence goes on along the minus strand of JBCJKH010015226.1, from coordinate 29,268 downwards.
ATAAGGAGGGGCAGCAAGAAGCTGTGACTGGGTTAACTGGAAAAGTCAGCTAGGAGCATACTGGAAGAAAGGAAAGAACAGAGAATAACCTGGGAGAAGAAGTAGGAACCAAGAGCTGGGCTGCAGGAAAGCGCTGGGAATTGCCCTGAGAGCATTGTTTGGAGGAGATGGAGAGGGAGAGCTCAGGGAGATACACAGCAAGGTAAGGCAAATTCCAAATCATAGAGGGAAAAGTGGCATTTCTTCAAAGTCAGGTCTTCTCTGTTCAAGTTCCTGTGCAGACAGCTAGTGGTGGAACAGCCCCTCCAACAGAATGCTGGTCCATGGGGCAACCACGATTTGCCTTACACTCTCCCTTTCTCAGCCCATACACATTTCTCCTGCAAACCAAACTCTTCTCTTCCCCTCTGCATAAGCCATTCATTAGCTGCCCCACAGCTCTCCTAGCAGCATCAGGGTGGGAGGCTTGGGAAGAAGTGCTCTCCTGCAAAAGCAAAGTTGTAAAGCTTAAGCTTGTAAACATAGTCTTCCCGGGCTCAGTACTGTCAGGGTCGGTTTGTGAGTATACAGGATGATGTGAGAGCTGTCTCATCCAGCTGCCTTTGCCAGAGGTGCATTTAGAAGGGCCTTTGTGTCCCACCCTCAGTGGGCATTACCATCAGAGCAGAGGGCTCTGGAGGAGGTCCTTGTCCATGTCCTTGGTTCAAGTGATGAGTGTTTGCACACTGGATTTGAAAGTCCCACTTGTAGCAGTGACTCACATGTGTATCACTGGCATCTATTGTTTTCAGTAGGAGCTTTTCAAAAAATGCCAGGAAACCTCTTGTATGTGCACACTTACAGAGACACCCAGTGTCTGTGCTGCAAAGTCAAGCACTGAAGGAAAGCTGCTGTCTCCTCTTTTGTGCTTCTTGAGTCATATATCACAGGTGATTGGTTTTTCCTCTGCACAGCACGTGGTCAAAGCACAAGGTTAGACCCATCTGGGGCAGGAATGGATTGTGCTATGCATCTGGCACTGTGAGCGTTGCTGATCTGCGACAGAAGTTAGGAAGCAGGCAGGAATGTGGTAGGAGAGTGAAGGAGGAGAAAGGATGGAGCAGTGCCTCATGGCTGAGGTATTCAGAAAGCTCTGAGAGGAACTGGACTCGGTCCCTGGCACCAGACTATCTGAAAAATGTTAGACAAATAAGTTAGCTTTTCTGAAGAGGCCAAGTCCATATCAGGCATTCAGAAGCTGAGTGACATGTTTGGTATGCTGCAGTTGGCTTTGTAGCATTGGGGTGTGCCTGGTTGAGGACCTTGTGGGGTGACTGAACTCCTAGTTAGGAAAAGGGCCCACGTACAGTGGCATTAATGTGTTCTCTGTCCTACCCACTCAATTGCCTAAAGGATGTATTCCATTTTTTGATAGATATAGAGAAATGTCAAGTGAAAGAACAGCCCTCTGTCTTGGACACGACTAAGCTGTGTGGTGTATTTAGCCTCAAAGTCAAGGTTGAAAGAGGACAGTGGTGTGCAGCAGTGTGGGAGAGAGGTAATCAAGCTATGAACAATACTGGCAGAAGAACGGATTTCTGTACATGAGCAATGAATCACTTCAGCCTGGAAGTTGGAAGAAGGTTTCTTTTTTAACCATGAGAACAGCGTGGCAGGAAGGGAGGGAAAAAAGACAGCTCATTTTAAAAGGCAACTCCATTAATTTAGACATAGAAAGGAACTGATCTGGTAGACAACCACATTACAGCAAGATAGGAAGCTGTGTGGTCCAGGAGCCCTTTGATCCGTGGAAATTTCTGTACAGAGTGCTGAAAAATCAGCTTTGATGTACAAAGAGACCTGAGCCCTGGTTTAGAAATGCTTTGTACAATCTGCTGACCTTCACGGAAATGTTGTAAAATAGCTTGTTCTGGAGTATGCTGCAATAGGTTAATGCTTCATAACATTTCCTAAGAGGAAGCCTGGTAATTTTTTTCTTTGCCAGTATTTGAATGAAATATATTAGAGCTGTGCAATAAATCAAGAGGAGAACAAGCCCCACACCATTAACTCAGTAATCTTTCCTGCCTATTTTTCGTGAGAAGACAGGAGCTTGAGGGGAAAGGCAAAGCCACCAGTGTGTGCTTGTGTGGCTGCTCACTTGCAATGGGTAGAACTCCCAGCTGTGCAGGCAAGCACAGGGTGTGGGGCTGTACAGCCCAAGCTCTAACCCCGGCTGCCAATGAGCCCTCTTTAATGTTTTGCCATAGATCTGAGAAATGGTTCACCCCTTGTTTATTTATGCACACACATGAAACAGTGCTGGTTACAGGTCTGCTCTGGATAGCATTCCAAGTACGGCCAAGATGGAAGTGCACTGGAAAAGGGCTGTAGGACACCAGACACCTCTCTGGTGGAAGTTTTGGAAATCTTTCCTTGGCTTTTCACAATGATTTGGGTGAATTGTCATGTCACACACACACCCCTTCTTTTTTATCTAAAAGCAGTTCAAGACCAACTAGTGATACCCACTTTTATCTCAAATGGATTTAAAGATGATAGGATGGAACATTTGTCACCTGTCCCAAGCTGTTCTTAGAAGCATTAAGGATGAAGACTTCATATCCTTCAGTGGTCATTTACTCCATTACATCAGTACATTCACTGTTAAAAATCATCTATTTGGATCTTCCTTGATTCAGTTTAAGCCTGTCACTTCTTTGACTGGATGCAGAAAACAGCCTGCTACTGTTTTTCTGTGCTAACTTGGCCTTATCATAAGCATGCAATTGTAGGATTCTTTTTTACACAACAAAACCCCCTGAGTTTCAAGCCTCTTAGTTACCAATTCAGGTCTCAATTTTACAATTCTTGTGTTGATAAACACTTTGGGTTGTTCATGCTTTCACATTGAACAACTTTCATATTTCAGCTGACTCAATCCTGAGTTCTGCCCCAGTGCCACCAGACTAGATAACCAAATAGACCATAGAATCATAGAATAATATGGGTTGGAAGGGACCTTCAGAGGTCATCTAGTCCAACCATTTATATAACCTCAGTTTCTTGCATGAAGAGAGGTGCTTTTGCTTACCTAAAAATTGATCTTGGCTGTTCACAAAGGCTTTTATGTCTAAGATGCAGAAATGGATGGAAATCAGGACCCAGCCCTGAGTTGCTTCTTTCTGATGGAGTGACTGCTGGTCATACTCTGCAGCAAATGAGGAGTCACTCCAACATGACTTCCATTTTGGAACTTAAACTGTAAATTGAAAACCGTACCTTCCTATTGATTCTCTGTAAATTCTTCATAAAATATTTATGTTATGGTGGCTCTTCTGAGAACTGACAACTACAGCAGTTACATGCAGATGAGAGGTAACTGTCTGATACTTCTGAAACTTTGTTCCTTAACGGGAAAGGAGTTAAAATCTTGAAAAGTAATATGGGTTTTGTGTGGCTGCTTTGACACCTCTGCACTGGAAAATGGTCGTCCTGTTGCTTTTAGCTCTTTGCTGTAGGTTAACGTGTTGCTTGTAAGCTGGCAATGCAAACCTCGAAGGAAACAGCTAGTCAGCACTTTAAAGACTTCATAAACTCGGCTGATTTCTAAACTGAGTGCTTGGAGCTGCCAAGGTGTGTCCAGTCATGCCTCTGCCTACAGCTCCAGGGATTCCTGCCAGGAGGAACTCTGGTTCTGAGCCACTGAGCTCCCCAGGGCTGCCCTGGAGCACTCCTCAGTCGGTGGAGGCAGAGCATGAAGCCCCATCGCTGGCTACAGAGCAGGTGAGCGATGCCCCAGTCCTCATGGCAAAAATCCCACTCTCCTGAAGGGTTAGGCTGTGCCTTGATAAAGCTTACTTTCAAACCATTACGATTGCATAGGAACGGAAGGTGCAGGGGGAAGTGAGAGAGAAGCCTCTTGTGATCTGGGACAGAACAGTGGGAATAATTGCAAGCTAGATGTTTAATTAATAAAACTTTTTCATCTTCTAACGATGCTTTGATCTGGGGAATGTGGCAGCAGTGTGGGGCCCTGCAGAATAATTCCCAAGACTCAATTCTGAGTGTCTGCAGGGCTTCGTCACTGCTCTACCCATGAAATGTTCATTCCAATATTGAGTGGTTTTAAACCAGGAAAGGTAAAAACTGTGTAGGGAAGGTGATAGCTACTCCTTAAACTAAGCCAGCTGAAGCGTCTATGTGGGAGCAGTAATTTGGATACTCGTAATATCATAAATGCTGTTAATACAGAGCAAAGCTTACATCCTTCGAACAGTCATGTTTTTGAATAACTGCCAAAAGGTAAATTATTGTAACCAAAGGCTTTCATAAATGCACAGTAGTGTTCTCCAAATACAGTATGAACTTCCAGAAGGAAAAAATGCACATCCATCTCTGCAAATTGTACTGGATAATGGACCAGATAATGGACCAACCTTCATTTTTAGAAGCTCTTTTTTTCTCTTCCTGCTGGCTCTGCTGCTTGCAACAGTAGCATCCATACTGAGCATGCAGCGTTGATAGCTCCTAGTAGCCACAGGGAAGTTTTGTTTACATTTACCCATAGCATTGTAACAGTTAATTCCTTCCTAGTCAAAGGCAAACTACAGAAGTTTGCTGGTATTCCCTTCTTCACCCTTTCTTAATGCCAGTAGCCAATATAAGTTGTGTCTTCTCCTGTTTATTTTTCCAGTAGGGTTTTACCAACACGCCTGTTAAGCCTGAGGAGTCTTTCTTCCATGGCTCATTAGACAAAACCACACCTCTACACCCTGCGTTCTCCTTGCTTTCACTGCCTTAAACAGATCAGCTCTGCTGCTTCCCTGGGGGCTAACCCCAAACTCCTGCTGTTGGCTGAAAAGCCCCAGTGTGCTGGTTTTGTCTGGGATAGAGTTCATTTTCTCCATAGTAGCTGTTCTGGGGCTATGTTCTGGATTTGTGCTGGAAACAGTGTTGATGACACAGGGATGTTTTTGTTACTGCTGAGCCGTGCTTACACAGAGTCAAGGCCTTTTCTGCTCCTCACTCCACCCCACCAGTGAGTAGGCTGGGGGTGCACAAAGAGTTGGGAGAGGATACAGCCGGGACAGCTGCCCACAACTGACCCAAGCGATATTCCATACCATATGGAGTCATGTTCAGCATACAAAACTGGGGAGGGGGAAGGGGCAAATGTTTGGGGTGATGGTGTTTATCTTCCCAGGTAACCATTGTGTGTGATGAAGCCCTGCTGTCCTGGGGATGCCTGAATAACTTGCCTTCTGATGGGAAGTGCTGAATGAATTCCCTATTTTGCTTTGCTTGTGTGTGTGGCTTTTGCTTTACCTGTTCAACTGTCTTTATCTCAACCCATGAGTTTTTTTAGTTTTACCCTTCTGATTCTCCCCTCATCTCACCAGGAGGTGAGCGAGCAGCTGTGAGGGGCATAGGTAGGGTTAATTGACAACATGGATGAAAATTACTAGTTTCCATATCACGTGGACAGAAGGGCTAGTAAAACCTTCATAATTTAAGTAAGTTATGCTTGCTAAGCACCTTCAAAAGGATGTATTTGCTAAGCTTAGCAAGACACGTAAGCCAACTATATTGTAAGGCATAAAGCAAATGTTAATTTCTGTAAAACTGCAGTCATGATCCTTTTTCTATAGTGATGAGCTACCTGCACAAGTTATGGGACTAAATTGCGTGCAGACATCAATTTCATCCCCACTAATGCAAAAGGTTTGTGCAGTATACAAGTGTGGGATTTGGTGCAAATTAATTGATTTTAAAAGGAAAATTCATGAAGGATCTTAATCTCCAGCACAGTTCTCTACTAAAAAGGATGTACAGAGTTCTGCTTTTTTGAGCATACAGAGAATCAGACAAATTGGCAGTTTTCATCACCAAGCTCCTTCTCACCAAACACCCTACAAATGTCTCTTCTCATGATCACACTGCTATGTTTGTTTAGACTGCTCTGAGGTCTGTCTACCTCTTTCACCATCTGGACTATCTCTCATCCTTCCAGACGCCACTGGATCAAAACAGTTCTTGGAAAGAACTGTTCCTCAGAAACTTCTGAGCAGCTGTCATTTTTATTTCTTTTAGGCAGGGATATTACCAGTGCTGTGGGTAAGAAGGACACCTTAATCTCTGCTGCCAGCTCAGATAAAGGAAATTGTAGACTTCTTGCAATTTTCTCAAATGAAAAATGAAGATTGCTTCCAATTATTTCAACTTGGTTTAATTCATCTTGTAATCATATTAAATTACCAGTTTTTCCACAGTTTAGCCTATTATATGGCAATTATGTCATTTGCTATATGTTCATTAGAAATTTTCAGCTCAAGGACAAGCCCAAATTAATTCCTCATACTTCATTTATTCTTGACTGTCACTCTTCCACTGTGTCTTCCATTCTATGCCTGGAAATCAGATTCAAATACCATCACCACCAGTGGAGCCCCTATTACATGCTGCAATTCCATTACTCAGATGAATAAAAAGAAATGCCCTAAATAAATATTTGTGCCCTAAATAAATAAGTAAATAAATAAATAGAAATGTCCTTTATGCTGTGACAGCTAATGCTGTCACAGCTTGGAATGGGAAACCTCTCCAGCCCATTAGACAAACTATTGCTCACTCCAGCACCTGAAATGATTTCAGACTTGCTGATTACCAGTACATCCAGGAGCTAGTAACCTCTGAACCCAGCAGTTCAGACAATTTTCAATCCATCTCACTGTCTACTCATCCACAGCATACCTGAAAAGCTTTTCTATGAGGATCTTATGGGAGACAGCCCTGAAAGTCTTGCTGCAGTCCAGATACTGCTCTCGTTTTGTCTACCAGGCTAGTACATGCCTTAAAAAATCTGTGATCAAGAGATTTTGAGAGTTAGATATTGAAGAGTTTTACAAGGAAAGCTTATATGGCCAGATCCCTTCGTAAACAAGAGACATTTGTATTTAAATCTGAGAAGATTTAGATGATAGTCTTAAATGCCCAGATATAGGGTATTTTTTCTTTACGAGGAAAGAAGCTGTTATCACATTCCTGTTTCTCTGTAACTGCACACTGGTGTAGCTGACAAAACCAAGCAACCATATCCCTACACAAGTTGTAACATTTCAGCACATATGAATAGAATAACAACACAGATCCCAGAAGGATCTGTCATGGATGGAAACTTAAGCCAGTGCATTTACATTGAAAATAAAAATCAAGACAGTTCTAGAAGAAAAATATTTTTAGTTGGAAAGGGTACAATAAAAGAAAAAAAGCATCTACCTTTTTTTTAGCCAAAAAAAGAGAGCAACATATGGTGAAACTGTCTAAGGAAGTTTGAAGGCTTTAATGGGTGGGAAAAGTGAAGAAAGCAGAACCAGAATATAAATGGCAGGCTCCACAAACTGAAAAACTTGCTAATGAAGGTCAAGCCGAGTTCCCACAGAGGATTAAAAGAACAATCCCTCAGCCTAATCCACAAACAGGTAAGAAACCCTGAGGGCCTGGGCAACCCACCCACCTTTTGGAGTTACATTACTGAGAGAAAATGCATTAGAGCCAAGTAAAAATCCAGAGTAAAGTACCATTATTTCAGCAAAGCTTTCCATGAATCCAATTTCACTAAGCTACAGCCTACCTGTTGAACTGTTGCTATTGAGTAACACTAGAGATATCTCAATATTCACAGAAACATAAAATATCAGGTTGGAAAGGACCTCAAGTATCATCTAGTCCAACCTTTCTAGGCAAAACATGACCTAGACTAGATATCCCAGCACCCTGTCCTGGCAAATCTTAAAAGTGTCCTGTGTAGCAATCTACCACTTCCCTGGCAGGATTATTCCAATGGTTGATTGGTTAAAAGTTTTCCCCTAGTGTCCAATTGAAATTTCCCCAGGAGTAAGCTGTACCTTTTGAATACTGGAACATGGTGATAAGGTCTCCCCTGAGCCTCCTTTTCTCCAAGTTGAACACAACCAGTTCTCTCAGCCTTTCCTCATACATCAGGCTCCCCATCCTTTGATCATCTTTGTGGCCCTTCTCTGGACCCTCTCCAGCCTGTACACAACTTCTTCACCAAAACAGAACACAGTATTCCAGGAGCAGCCTGACAAGAGCTGAATTGAGCAGCCTGATGATGACTTCTTTACCTCAGCTGGAAATGCCCTTGTTGATGTAATCAAGCATTACGTTGCATTTCTTTGCCACAGCAGCATTCTGTTCACTCATACTGAGTCTGTTGTCCACCAGGACCAGCAGATTCCTTTACAAAGAGCTGCTCCCCAGCCAAGTAGATCCCTGCCTATGCTGTGTTCTTCTCTGTGTTCTGACTGCATCCTTTAAGTTCTCCAGTAAGCCCAATATCTGCTTTCTATCTCTTTCTTTATCCATTGTGTCACACCTGTTTGTGTTTGGGTTTTTCTTTTGTTGATTTTTAAAGAAAACTTAACAGCTCTGTAAGGTTTCACCTGAAGGGTGACTGCTGGCCAAGCCTGTCCTCCAAGGTCTGTAAGAAGAGATTACATAGTCAGAATTATATCTAATATTCTACACTCTAGTCAAAACACTGCATAAGGTACATCAGAACTGTGCTATGATCTTTGCTAAAGCTGATGATAATGATGTAATTAGAAGACCGGCAGTATGCATTCTCTTACAATAGATAACACCCTTTAATGAAAATTTAACTGCATATTAAATCCTAATTTTTAATCAAGACTTTAATACAACAGCAAATTTTTCAAATCACCCCTACTTTCCTGCTCTCTTAATTTCAATTATTCAGCTTGGTATCCTTACAATTTCTCTATCTGCACTGTTCTATCCTCTTTTTCCTTTAGGACTACATCAAATCTTTATTGATCTTGCAACTAACAGGCAAGCACAAACCACTATCAATTGCAGACTTACAGTCAGCTTTAGCAGTTTCTTAAACGTGTCCTACATTATATTCAGTTGTGAAACTTCACCAAATGCAGAACTGAGAGTAGGAAGTTAGGGTGCACTTTAAAATCTGATGTAGTAGAAAGTTATCAGATGACCTCCTTCCTGTTAAGGATAAAGATCAGGTACATCATCTTCCTGCTGCTTTTCAGAGGTATTTTTGTGTAATTTATGCTGTAAATCATGAGCTTATAGCCTTTTCCAGTATTCAACTGTCTTTATTGATTTTTGCATGACCATAAAGGAGGTCTTACTCTTTACTGGTAGCTCAGCACTTACGCTAGTCTCATACATGCTGAAGTTGGTGGTAAGTATACGCATAACATATTTATGGTAAATAACAGTTCTCTGTAACCCCCTTTCAGCTACTTATTAAATAATTATTTCTATAGATACACTGAAAATGACAAAAACCTAAATCTGCAGTACTTCTTTAAACACCGTATTTTAAATATACTGTCCATCCATGCTGTGGAGTTTATCCTGCTTTGCTGGTAACAGAGGTGACTGATAAAAGCAAAGGGAGACCTGACTAGCCTCATGCATTAAGTGTGAATCTCATGTAGCTGGCTTGTCTAACAGTTTACAGCAGCCTGACATGTTTCAACTCATTCATTCCTTCTCCTGCCTTAGAATCCTGCTTAAAAAATTGGCTCTTCGGAGTTGAGAAGCAGGGAAAGATTGTCTGCTCAGAGAAGCTTCCCTAAGAGATGTACAGCTCAGCAAAAGACTTGCATTGTAACTCCTCCTTCAATATGTGACTGGACACAGGTGTTTATATGACATTACAGAGAGGGACACATCTCCCAAATATGACCTAATGGTATAAGCAAGGGAGATCTTAACTGAAATACATCTAGTTCCTAGCAGTGTGACGTCAAAGGACACCTAGGTGGGAAGTGACAGTTACAACATGAAAATCAAGGAATATAAACTATTAAGCTTCCCAGCATTAAATGTTATTTAAAAAAATAGTTTAAATTACTTTCAGAGAGGGGCTTTGTGCCTTCTCCCTGCCTAGTGCTTTCTCCCACAGCTGAAATTGAATACCAAGCCTTGCTACTGTAAATTGGCAAAATGAAAATATAAATGAGGAAGCTTATGATGAAGGAAAGACCAAAAAAGCCCCAAACATTTGTAGTGTTGAAGTCTTTTATGACTGAAGCCTTGTATCCTGTTTTGAAAACCAGCCATGGGTTTCTGATTCGCTAGCAACGGAGGGTCTATTTTTATTGCCTGGGGGCTTTAGGGTGATTCTTCCCTCACTTCTTGACACCTCCAAAGAAATGGATCAGTGAATTGATCCATGCCGAAACTCCTGGCAAAACAGAAACAAGACTATTTTTAATCTGGATCCATTCACTGATTCAGGTCACTGTGTTGCTCCTCTACAAACAGCACAGGTGAGGGTTTGGTGTGAGGGGAAATGGACTTACATGGGGCAGCGGGGAAGCAGGAAACCTTTCAGACAGCCCCGTCATTAAAACCCATGTTTCATGGTACTCAGCGTGTCACAAGGCAGCTGTTAAGATCTGGAATGCTTCTCTCTGTGAAAAATCTCTCTCTCCCTTTCTGACAGGGTGCTGAAACAGGTGGCTGCCACACTCCTCACACCACAAAGGCACAGGTGACACACGTGTTCTCCAGTCATGCTGCAAAGCCTGGAGCTTCCCCTCTGAGCACAACTGAAGAAATAGCACAGATATGCTTAAATATATAGGAGTTAAGTGATAACCAGAGTTACGTTGTATAAAGAACACTTGAAGCCTTAAGATCTTATAGTTTGGTTTAAATGCCATTCACAGTATTCCAATGACTAATTGCAGGGTCTACTGGCTGTGTACACCTTCAGTTAAAACCTAGGACAAATTATAGCTCAAAACTTTGTTTGGCTACATCAGCTAAACAGTGAAATGACTGCTGCTCATCTAAAGCAGGAAACACCTACAATGTCAGAAGAGATGTACAAATATCAGTAAAGTTTTATAGACTTTTCCTTTGAATGTTTAGTAAGTTAAGGCTTTATAAGAAAAGTCCTGGAGCAGAGCCCTTCTGAGCTCATGTTCATGCTGAGCATCCTGCCTGTGGGTGTAGTGAAGCCATCACTTCCTTCCAGTTCTACATCCAAAACCTGAAGTAAGATTTTGCCTACCCAGGCAAAAATGTTCTAGTGTTTCTTAATACACTGTAACTTAGAAGAATTTCAGTGTGATTTTATTACTTTTAGGATTATGAAATTACACTGCTATATATTTTATATAATTCTTCACATTCTGATGGTATACTAAATATATTTTAAATTAAAAATAACATTTCTGAGGACTTCTTTCTACCTGTCCTCCTGATCAATTAGCCACTCCTTCTGCTCTGCCAATACAAATGTTTTAATGGACAAAAATAAAAAACTTTGGCAGGGTGGATTACAGTCCAATATTTGTTGATGGGATCAAGTAATATAAAGCACAAAAACGAAGGACAGGACAACTGTGTCAAAGCAGGGACTATTACAGGTGTTAGTGAATATTTCCCACAGATTTAGTCAGTTTCTTTCTAGAAGGAATATCATGGCCAGGCTGTTATCTTTGCAGCCCTATATGGAGGTACAAAAGCATTTTGAGCTATCAGCCAATGTTTTGACATGGAACTAGGACAAAACTGGTTTCTTACTCCGGTCTTGAGTGTGTGCTCATGTACTGTGTACCCAATGTTGTAGAATCGTATCAGAGAACTGGGGAACAGTTTGGGTTGAAAGGGACCTTAAAGCTAATCCAGTTCCAACCCCTGCCACGGGCAGGGACACCTTTCACTAGACCAGACTGCTCAAAGCTCCATCCAGCCTGGCCTTGAACACTGCCAGAGATGGGGCAGCCGCAGCTTCTCTGGGCAACCTGTGCCAGTGCCTCACCACTCTCGCAGTGAAGAATTTCTTCCTAATATCTAATCTGAACCTACCCTCTGTCAGTTCAAAGCCATCCCCTCTTGTCCTTTTACTACATGCCATTGTAAAAAGCACTTCTCCAGATTTCTTGGAAGCCTCCTTTAGGTACTGGAAGACTCCTATAAGGTCTCTCCAGAGCCTTCTCTTCTCCAGACTGAACAAGCCCAGCTCTCTCAGCCTGTCTTCACAGGAGAGGTGCTCCAGCCCTCTGATCATTTTTTGTCTCCTCTGGACTCACTGCAACAAATATGCACTAACTGCCATTTATCCTGCCATGCAAAATCAGTATAGTCAGGGGGGAACAGACACAGCTGCCTCAGTAGAGCAGGGTGAGCGCCAGGCCTATTGATGCAGGGTGGGCACAGCATACACAGAAAAAAGTCTGTAAGTATGTACTGCTCCAAGTTACGTACAACTGAAATGGGTCACACAGTAGCTGGTGTGACATGTAGCACTGAGCCCTTGGGAAACCCTCTGAGTGATGGAATGTCTTATGCAAATAGCCGACCCCCAATACGCCCATCAAGAGAGGTATTGCATTTTGCTTTCCTCAAACCAACTCTGCAACGCAGACAGCGCCAACATCGGACCCTTAGCTGGATGCCTACCGGTAGCTAATTCACTCATCCCGGGTGATCACGCCTTACAGCGGTGTTTCCCTCTGACAAGCGACATTCCCGCGACAGGAAGCCGTTGCAGATATAAGGCCACACGACCACAGCTACTAACCCCCCCCCCAGCTACCCCACACGCACGCTGCCTCCCGAAATCCCGTTGGAGGGAGACTCTCGCGTGAAGTCCCAGGGAACTCTCGCGAGAAGCGCAGTCCCGCGCGGTGCGGTGGTGGCGCTGAGGGGTGGTTCGGTGGCGCCTCCCGGAGGTGTTGCCCCTCCTTTCTCCCCGTCGCGGTGCTGCGGCCATGGCGGCACCGCTCGTCTCTCCCGGCCACCTCAGCCGCTTCGAGCAGGAGCAGGACCGGGCCGTCCGAGCGCTGGTGCGCAGTGTGACCGGCCTGCCTGAGGAGGAGCTCGGCAGCGATCGGTTCCAGGCGGCGCTGAATTTCGCTTGGTCCAACTTCAGGTCAGCGCCCGCCGTCCCCGACCCGGCACGAAGCTCCGCGGCTGCGGCGGCCCCGCGGTGTCCATTACTAACAGGGCTCGGGCGAGTAGAGCAGACTACTTCGCCGCGCCCCGAGCGGGGCCCATAGGCGCTGCTGATGGAATGAGCCCCTTGAGGGCTCGGTCTCCGACTTCGGGCAGGGCACCCTGCTTGGTGCCGGGGCACTGCGGTGTGGTGTGACCCGGCAGCGCTGTCACCTACTCGCCTGGAAAGAACGGAGGCCCTGTGGCTGCTGAGGTCATGGGCTGCCGTACCCTCCGGCACGGTGTCTGGGGTGAGAATGGGCAGTGTTTGCGAGTCACTGTAAGAGAATCGTTGGATGTTACTCTGTTTATATCTCGGTCTCTTAGGGCTTTTCACCTGATCCATAAGAAAGTGCTTTTCAGCATCTTCATTTAGCCATCCAGAATGTTTGTTGGAGGGAAGTAAAACAATAATCAGTTTGTGAAGAGCAAATAAAAGAGGACTCTACAAAATGCTGTGCTCCGCTCTGGGGCCCACAACATAAAAAGGACATGGACTTGTTGCAGAGAGGAGGGCCACGAAGATTGATCAGAGGGCTGGAGCTCCTCTTCTGTGAAGACAGGCAAAGAGAGTTGAGTTTATTAAGCCTGAATTAAAGAAGGCTCTGGGGAGTTTTAGCAGAGCATGTACAAGGTCATGTAGTGACAGGACAAGGGAGAATGAATTTACACTGGAAGAGATATTCGGAAGAAGCTCTTCACTATGAGGGTGGTGAGACACTGGAGCAGGTTGCTGAGAGAAGCTGTGTCTGCCCCATCCCTGGCAGTGCTCAAGGCCAGGCTGGAGGGGGTTTGAGCAACCTGGTCTAGTGGAAGATGTGTCTGCCTGTGGCAGGGGGTTGGAACTAGATGATCTTTAACGTCCCTTTCAACCTGGAACATTCTATGGTTCTATCAAATAGCTATAAAGCTTTTGGCCAAGAGTATTGTGCTGCTTATAAGAAAGGTTTTCAATCTGGAGAAGGTAATGTTTTAGATGTTATTTGCGCTTCTTATAAGCATGGTCTTTACTGACCTGTAATGTATTTTCTATATTCCTTTAATTCTATTACACTGCCATCTAAAATGTCCTCACAAAAGTTTTACACACTGCTATTTTAGTTATCACAGTTACTGTTTCAGTGACTACTTTTTCAGTGACGCTTTTTACATGAGCTATTTTCAGTTTTCCATACTGTCACTAACTGCTGCTTCTTTGGAGTCTTATGTGCTTGCTTATCTTCGTGCAGCAATTACCTGATCTGCCTAAAATCAGTGCCACCTACATTTTTTTTAATGCTGTTTAAATCCATTTTTGAGGGTGAGCAATAGCATAATTGCATTGCCTCAGGTCAGCCTGTAAATCCTAACTGCTAATAGTCTCAAATAAGGCTATTTTAATAACCAGATAGCCAGTGGTTAACAGCAAAAGTGAGTCTGAGGTGTGGGAGAGTTGGGTTTGACCTGTGGGTGTTTTAATGAGTGACACTGCTGAATTTTGAGGAGGCTAGTTGTGTCCATTGGGAATGTAGGAGGAATATGGTGTTTGTAACTGCTGTCTCTCTGAGTTCTGTACCAGAAATACTTTGTTAAATGCATTATAGGATTGCATTTACCATTTACTAATTTTGTAGCTCCATCGAAATAGGTGCTTGTAGCAGTTGTTATTCTGGGTCTGCAGACTGGTGATGGTAGCAGGGTTTCTTGGGGCACGTAAATGAGGCCTGTGGTCCATCTGCTGTTGTGACATCTCACCCTCTATTTCAGTGTCCTAGTTGCTTGTGTAGGTATGTGTTCTTTTAGATTGGACTTTTTGTGTGTGGTGTTTGTTTGCTGAAAAAAACCCAAAACAAAGACATAGCAGGAAAAAAGAAAAGGTGATGCAGAGTTGGGAACAATTTTGACAGGGAAGGTTGGGAAGAGGAAGGGTTTTGTGCAAGAATTTTCATCTAAGAGATGTGCCTGAAAGATCAGCCTGAGACTGACTAATAGACTATTTCCAAACTGAAAGACCTTAGATTTTAGCAGAAACTCTCTAGATTCAAGTTTGTGAAATCTGTGGTTTGTATTCTTATATTTCATGGTGTTTCTATGCTGTAGTTTTCAGATTCATCTGTTTCTTTATACGCAGCAAGCTACTCCTCTTATTCATAATGTTTCCAACTTGCCAAAAAAATTGATACTTTTTTTTGTATGTGTGTGTGCGCTACAGCTGTTAATTACATCTTTAAGTAATAGACTATTACTTGCTATTACTCACTATCTGTAATAGCTTCCCTTCAGCTTGATTTTTTTTTTTTTTTTGTTTCAGTGCACATTTTTGGTTTGTTTTTTTATTGTTGTCTTTTCAGGGTGGTGTTACTAATTTTCCAGTTCTTGTACTTATCACCGTTTTCCATTTGAACAGATTTCTGTGTAAGCTGGTGTGCCGCAATGAATGACATAAGCTATATTATCTTAAACTAAACATTAGCTACCTACTTAATGTTACATTTCATCGTGCTTTTATTCCAACGCTTTACACACAGCTTAAATCAGACTAATGGCTCTGTAGCTATCAAAGTAATTTTTTCTTTAATATGGGCATATCTTCATCTTCCAGTGATATTTATTTAAAATCCTTGCTACCTGCCTTACAATTTCATTTTGAAGTTAATTGCTTTGACATTGAGGTGATTTTATGTAGTCTTCCAAATTCAGTCTATTTGGCTTAATTTTTGGCTCTGATTCAGACCTTGTAGTTTTTGTTTCTGTTTGTGGTCATGAGAGTTTTACCCCTGTATTCTTTATACTTTTTGCTGGAAGCTGAGGCAAAATATGAGGATGGCTTTGAGGCCCTAAAAATAGAGTATTTTGACCTTGTACTTACTGCTGTCTCGTCCCATTTTTGTTTTGTTTTGTTTTGTTTTTTTTTTTTCTATATACATACCTGAAGAACCTTAGTCTAATATTCTTATAAGAATACTTATATGCTAATTTATTCTCAAAAGTCCATCTAACATCTCATGAATTCTTATTTTGTCCCTTCTACATGCTACCTTTGGTGGTATATCTTTATTTTCGTAAAGCTTTATTTTGAGCTCTCTCTTCTTTTAGATCATCCTCCTTTACTGTTTGTAAAGGAGCTTCATTTGGGTTTAGAGACCTTCTTATGTGGGTGTTTGTTTTGCCTGTGCTCGTGATGCAAATCGCATATAATTTTAATGTATTCAACACAGACGCCTTTGACATCATGGTTCTTGATCTCCTTGCTCCACTTGACTTGACTGACAGTGTACTTTAGTTGCTTAGTTTGCTGATATAATAATAATTTTCCATTTACCTTAAACTGCTGACTAAATGTAACTTGCATTCCATTTTTCCGTCTTTAAGGTCAGCTGTAGTTAATCCTTCTTGGACTAAGTGACACTGAAATAAATTTTGATGGTGCTCAATGCTGTTGCTAAATTAAGCATGCATTATTAAACTAATAATATTGTCTTCATATATGTAAATCAGCTTTATTTTCTTCCTTACTTAAACTTCCTTTTTAAACATATTGTAATACAAGTTTCTTACACAGATTCCACCGTTTTCTTGACGTGAACAGTCACAAAGTGGAGAGGACAATAGAAGGGTAAGTTTTTTGCTTGTGGATTAATAATGCATTGTTTAACTTTTTTGAAGCGTTTTTGATACTATTTTTGTTATTAGAATACATGAAAAATTGGTAGTTCATTCTGACCTTGGAAAAGCTGCAAGCTGGAAAAGACTAACAGAAAAATTTCTGAACTTGCCACTCCCAAGTATTGAAGAAACAAAGGTACGTGTGTTGCAATTTCTTTGTTCTTTTTTTCCATAACTCTTGCATTCCTAGTGATGATGGGAATTTCAGTTCTCGTATTGTGTTGGAAATTTCAGGTTACTTTAAGTGACTTAAAGACTTTTGCAGTTGCTGGCCAGGTCATGAATTTGCAGACTTGTATTCTTTAGTTTCCCCATTTATTTTAGAAAGTGTCTGTTGTCTTTTCAGGGTTCCAGTATATGCAGTTTCATGACTTAAAGGATGTCTTCTCATTGTAGAGTGAATGTTTTACGGTCAACGTTGTGCAAATGTTTTAGCTCAAATCTGGATGAATCTACATCTCCATCTGTTATAAAACAACAGTGAACTGAGCAATTCTTAACTCTGCCTGTATTTTTCACCTTAAGTAATACATCTGTATGTTTTGATTTTAGTATTTCCTATGGCTGCTCTTGCCCTGTATCTTCTTAAGTGAGACTATGTATATGTTCCACATTTGATACATTTTGTATCAAATCAGTTTAGGATATGGACTGGATGGATACAGCAAAAATTGTTTCACTTAAACACTTTCCAGTGTGGTAGTTTAATAATGAGTTTGATCTTTGAAAACTGAAAGTTCATGCTATTGGGAAATTTGAGCTTGGCGGTGCTCCTTTCATAAGGCTATGTGTTCTGAGTTGTAGTTTGGTTTTACATCTCATTGAACTTACTGGGCTTCTCATTGAACTGACCTTTGGACTGTTTTTAAGTTCCCTGTAATTTGTATGGAAAACCCCAGAGCCCTCAATAGCTTACACACATCTTAAGTTAATACACTGTACTCTGTAGACAAAAAAGTACCTTTAGTTATGCTTGTTTTGAGACTCAAATAAAATTAAAACCAAGCAAAGCAAACTAAAAGCCCACGGAAGCACTAACGCTTGCATGTGGCCTTTTTTCCCCCCTTTTTGAAAATGCAACTGGGGGTAGATAATATGTCATATCTGGGCAATTAAACTGCGTTTAGTTTTTAGCAGTGGCATGGTACTGGGAAGATCAAACGTTTATTGGTTTTATGATTGGTAAATGAAATACCAGCTCATGCATGTGATTCTGTCAATGACCTACTGGTGTTCTTTGATAAACACCTGTAGAGTCAGTAATGGTTATTAGGGACATATCATATTCTATATATACTAGGTGAGTATGATGCTACTTTATGAGATATTTCACTTATCTTTTTCTTTAAAATCCAAGTGGATTGCATTCCAGCACAGCTTTATAAGTGTGTTTATGTATGTATCAAAATATATAGGATCTAGGTAGCAGAGTCTCCATGTGCCTATATATGGAACGGTCTGCTGAAGAACTTCGGAAAGTTATAATCAGGCCAAAGAAAAAACTTTCTGTAATAAGAAATGGTTGTGCTATAAGCAGATATTAAAGCATAGACCGTAACACTGATCTCTGCAGTATACCAGTGTTGGCACAGTATTCCAACCCGATTGAAGGCCTCTGTTACACAACCACATTAGTGCAATATTGGAGTTAAAGGTTCATTCTTTGTGCTTTGTGTAGATTTTCAGATGATGGAAGGTAATGTGAGCATGATATTAAAATGTAGTGATTTTATCAAAGTGTTTAGCCAACTCCTTTCTAGCCTCTGTTTGAAATAGTCATAGGAATAAAGGAACCAAAGACTTGGTTTCCTGCAGGCTCATTACCTGTGTCCTTCCACCTCATCCATGCTAATGTAGCAGTCCCTTATCCCTCATCCTCTGGTGATTTTGTACTTTCGTAGTACCTCAGGGTTCCTGTTATCTCTTTCCATGTTCCCTGACTATCAACTCAGTAAGAGGCAGCTTCTCCTGTGGCTACTTTTGAAGTATATTGATTGCCTATTTAGTAGGCAAAAGAGAAAAGGTGGCTTTCAATATCTTATTACAGCTGTTAATTCTGTAATTCAGGACTGGGAAATGGAAACATATGGGGAGATGCAGATGATAGCCTGAGTTTGTTACTAACCCACGTCTTTTAGACCACTGACTTGCTTTTTTTTAATGTGTTTTAAAGACAGATACACACTATTCCATATTGTCTCTTCTGTTGTGTTTGTCTGATTCTCCATCCAACACCACCTATGTTGAAAAACCAAAAGTCAAAGAAGTGGGTAAGTTTACAAGATTTTTATATTGCTAATGAAACATGCAATCCTAATGCAGTCTGATAAGAAGGACATTTTCCTCTCCATTTTATTGTCTCCTTCATTTCAAGGTGCCTTACAGATTGTATTTTTATGATTTATTAATTTAAAATAGCTTGCAAATCTTTCCTACGCCATTTATTTTGCATTATTTAAGTAAGTTTTCCAGCCACCGATGTACCTTGGGAATTCTTTTTGACATGCACCGCTATCACTTCCTAGCATTCTCCACCTTTCTGCAGTGCTTACATGCTCAAAGACAGACAGCGGGTTTCTATCCTCAGTCTCTGTCTTGCGCCTCAGTAGGAGGTCTGTTGAAACAGTTTTGGTGATGTAAATTCCTATGTTCCCTATGTACTCAAGGAAAATGAAATACCTTTGAAGGCTTCCAGAGGGAGATCCCAGCTGCCTGCTTTCTAAATTAGGACCGTTGTGCTCAGTGCCCAAAAATGAGGCTTGTGCTTAAGTTTGAGTGGATGCCATCCCCCATTTGTTTATAGTGTTGTATCACAGACTGAAAGAAGACTATTTCAGACTAACCTAAAGAAAATCTTGCATCTTAAGATTCCTTTTTGAATGATCTCTGCACATTCCCTCGGCGGTGTTTTGAATGCACTTTCAGCCCATTCCAGGAATGTGAATATGAAGAGGTTATCTCAAACAGCACTAATTACAGTTGAGTAAGCTTCATGTTTTAGATATAATATATTGTAAGTGTGATTGTTATTTTAAAAGTATTATACATCACATCATGGATATATGGTGTCTTTTTCGGACAGTAAGACAGTTCTCGCGTTATGTTGTTTACAGTCCAGGATCATTGTGCATATGTAAGTTATACATGTAGAATGTTTCCACTGAGCTAAATGGAACTAGTCACAATAAGTGATATGTTGCATTCTTGCATGTTTTTCCAGGATTGAAGCGTAGGGTAGTGTAACATAATACAGATAAACATGCTGATGGTATGCTGTGTTGCATATTTTGAGTGTATAAGCAACAGAAAATTGAGAATTAATAAATAAGGGATATACGTGATGTCACAATTTCCATGTCATGTTGAAAGTGTGTAACATTGTTAAAGGAACAGTGGTGTAACCTTAAGAGGAAGGGAATGTCTTTTGTTTTAGATGTGGAGTAACAATGTAATTTTAACTTTGGAAATATTTTTAGAGGAAAAGTCAGAGTGACGTGATAACTTACTATTTTTATATTTATACTTCTCTCAGAAAAGGAAGAAGAATTTGATTGGGGAAAGTATCTGATGGAAGGAGAAGAAATTTACTTTGGCCCAGGCGTAGATACACCAGTAAGTAATTTCTTAAGGTAAAATACCCAAGCTATATGAATGGTTACTATGTTAGAGTCATAGCGGAGCTATATTAGAGACTATGTTGGGTTGGCCTAGTTTGTATGCTCTGCGTGTTGGTTCTCTTAGGATTCCCTAATATATTGTATCTTAGTACCATTAAATACATGCAGACCCAAGCAGAGTAACAGTAAGACAAATGCTTTTGGTTTTCACCATGTTTTGACTTGGGCCTGCAACTAAATTGACTTCTGCTGCTGACCCTGCCTGTTCCTAAACAGAATTTGCTGTAGTTCTGTGATTTTTTTTCTCCAGTTGTCTCATTTGTCCAATTATTAATGTTATGTATAACTTAAATCTGTGTCTGGTAGACAATTATGATAGTCTTACTGTCCTGAATTTACTTTATAGTGGAAGAAAGAAGAGAATAGTTTATGTTTGGCTTGAATAGGAAGTGAATATAGACCTGTCTGCTATGTTGTACTAAAGTGTACTCGGTTTTGTTGCACTTGATAGGATTGGTCTGGAGAAAGTGAAGAGGAGGAAGACACTCAGCCTTTGAGCAGAGAGGACTCGGGTATACAAGTAGACAGGACACCTTTAGAAGACCACGACCCAAATAAGAAAGCAGTACCTAATGTTTCCTGGAAAGGTTAGAATAAGCTATAATTCTTCTGTTATAGTCATACATACTCAAATTTAGCAGGTAATGCAGCTTTATTATTCTTAGATATTGTGGTTTAGACCTGTAATTGTAGTGTTAAGGGACACCTTACTGTTCACTACTGCTTTTTTAAAAATTATTTTTAACAGTAAAGAAGCAATATGAAAGGTTTGATCTGATTTCCGTTGCAGCTAATTGGAGAAGACTCTACTTATTTCAGTTGAAAGATACATGGGTATTCCAATATAGAAATGGAAATTTCTACAATAAATGCAGCATGTAGTTGTATGGATATAATGTAAAGTTTTATTATTGAGTATCAGAATGCCGAAACAGAATGTGGTTGACAGCAGAAACAGTTGACTCAGTTCTGAGTATGAAGTGTTTTAGAAAAATAAAATTACGCAATTAACACACTAGTGGCTTACTCTTGAATAGCTTCAAGGAGTATTTTTGCACAGATTATTGTAGGATGCAGGATGCCTTGTATAAGAAGACTGCATAATATTCATGTTGCATAAGTAGTAACTAGCTAACTGGAATTGGGTATAGTTTTCTTGATAATCACTTTAAGAAATAAACATTTTTAGGTAATGTACTAAACGGTTTAATAGTTGTAAATTGTAACTTACCTGAAAAGATCTGTGATTCTGCAACTGTGTAGATAGGCTTATTAATAACCTTTTCCTGTCTTTTATATAACTGTTTATAAGCATTTCCCGAATAAATAAAAATTCACCTCACTGACTGTCAGGTGTGTTCACAGTCGGTGAACCTGATGCCCGCAGCTGGCTGGAGCAGCATGTTGTTCCCCAGTACTGGACAGGAAGAGCTCCTCGTTTTTCACATAGTTTGCACTTGCATTCCAACCTAGCTGCAGTCTGGTAAGAAAAAAGGATTGCTTACATATTGCTTACTGGTATATAATACTAAACTATTACTTTATTAAATGTCATTACTGTGGAAGCATTAAGATAATATAGTTATTAGAGCTATTGTTACAAACAGAATTAAAAGGGCGTGAATTAATGAGATGAACAAACGAGCTGTTTTTTCTATCAATAGATTCTTTTATTTAGTTTTTATGAAGTTTGTCACATGAGAGAGAGTTTTCCTTTTCAAGGAAGCAAATCTTTGTTTGGTTTGAGCCTCACAAAGGTCTCTGAGGACTAATATATATGGGTTGTAAGTAGTCCTAGAAGTGAGGAGTTTTCTAAAGTTTAAATTTTTGTTTTGTTTTTCTGGTCTCGCTTACACAAAGTTAGTCTTAAATGTGCATTTTGTGTGAGGAAGGAACATAAAGCACTATATTAATTGTGATCTGTGGTTTTGGAAAGAAAATGAGAAGAAAGTCCAACTAAAACAACCAAACAAAAACCAAAACCAACAACACTCCTCCTCCTTCCTCCCCAGTTTTTCCCTCTGTCCCAAATTCTGATGTATATGTACTGCAGTAATGCAGATCAGTAGATTTGTCTTTGCTCCTTAATTTAATGAATTTCTTAATCAAGGAATTAATCAACTGACACTAAAGCAAATTTATCTAGCCAGTTATGAACCAAAATTTACAGTAAGTATTGGATCAGTAGCATAAATTAGTGCTTTTGCATTGCTTTTTCAACATTGTTAGCAGATGTATATTTATATGTATATGTGTATGTATGATATATAACCACTACTACTTAATTTGGATTTTTAATTTTGAACATGATAACATTAATTTTACCACTGACAGTAGTGAATCACACTACTACATGCATAAATAATCATTTATAATTCACTGAAATATGAAAAATACTGTGGAAGATTTACAAAGAATTGTGTAACACGAGGTCATAAGAGAAAGTTTCCATTTCTTAAGTAAACTTTTGGGCAAAAGTGTGAATTTTCTTATACAGATGCTTTTTAACTTAGTATTTTTAACAAAAAATAGCTATAAATTTTCAGTTTTTGAACGAGAAATAATAAACGAGTTTTTGAACGAGAAATAATAAAATAATCAAGAATTTAAAAAAAAACAAACAAACACAATCGAAACCCACAAAACCCAAACCAACACATATTCAGTGCTTCTGGTATTTGCTAGTCAATTGCTTTTCTTGCTGTCTATGACTAAATGATATTTGAATGCTTTCCATAATATTTTGCTTAATGCGAAAGCAAACTCTGCTTTTGTTTATGTACTTAAAATTCCACCATGAGCATTGAATCTACTAATGAGAACTAAACTGAGTCTTTAGTTTATTGCTTCATTCTTAGTTCGAGGTGATTCAGCTGTTATTTCAGCCATTAAATTGCTTTCATTTCTTTTTTAATAAGGGACCACCACTTGTACACCAGTAATCCTTTATATGTGCCAGAAGAGAGAACACTAGTCACTGAAACGCAGGTTATACGGGAAACTCTTTGGTAAGAGCAACATCCCAAAGCTTGTATTTTAGCTTCTAGTGTTTCTTTCAAGGAAATGAGACTTTGACATTGTATCTGAAGAAAGAATTATTACTGAGCTTTTAGCTTGCACCATTGCTGACAATAAAGGTGTCACCATTTAGGTTCTCAAAGAAGAAAGTAGCTTATTATTACTTGTATGCATTGATTCTTCAAGTCTGTTAAGGGGGACCAGCGTGTTCTTACCCTGCCCCTATGGATTTTTTCATACAGTGTCCAGTTTTAGAGAGTAGGTTTGAGACATCCTACAGGTGGAAATTATCTCAACTGAAAAGGAACTTTAGGAGATATTTAATTGATGCCAGGGTTTTATTGTTCTTGTTCTAGCAACTACTTAAAGTTCCAATAGCCTTGTAGTTGGTCTGTGGTCCCTTGTTATTTGAAGAAAAGAAACTTTTAGGCAAAGGAAGCTAATTCTTTTATTGTTTCTTTTCAAGGCTACTTTCAGGAGTGAAAAAGCTTTTTATATTTCAGCTGAATGATGGAAAAGTGGCTGTGCGGAATGATATCACTGTAACTCATTTAACCCATGTAAGTTGTTTCTGAATCTCAGCTGAGTATATCTGGCATTAGGAAGGTGTAATTTATGGGGGAATAAGAAATTAAACTGCCTGTGAAAAAATCAAACTGCCTGCACAAAAATCACATTTCCACAATTGTGTTTTGGCTAAATTAAGAACATCTGACTAAATAAAACTAGATAGGCTGTTCCTATATCTGAGGGTGTGATGAAGTAGTAGAAATGGCAGGATTTTATTATATTTTAATTCATAAAAATACCTCATTATTTTATTTGTAGGATTTCTTAAATACGAATTTTTGTTAGAAGTTTCTAAAAGGTTGTTTTTTTTTCTTTTCTAGAATTGCCTGAGATCTGTATTGGAGCAAATAGCGGCATATGGTCAGGTTGTGTTTAGACTACAGAAGTTTATTGATGAAGTGATGGGACACAGCCCAGAAAACATAATGCATGGAACAGTTTCTACTCCAAAGAAAACTACCGAAGCCCCGTTCAGAACCTACCAAGCTTTTATGTGGGCCTTGTATAAATATTTCATTAGCTTTAAAGAAGAACTTGCTGAAATTGAAAAATGCATAATCAACAAAGGTACAGTGCAAGGGAATTTTTCCTAGAGAGGGGCACACAGGAAATTTTTATAAGAGGGAAACCTGAAAATCATTATGCAGATAAATTTTGAAACTGCAAAAGATGCCATGCTGTATTTTAAAACCTCATTAATAACATTGAAAAAAGTATTTTGTGGTGGATGTTACTTGTATACACGTTTGGTTTATTTTTTCCAGATAAAACTGTCACACTTTCAATAGTAATAGATAAATTGTCTCCCCGACTGGCACAGCTGAAAGTACTTCACAAGGTTTTCAGCACAGGAGTAGCAGAAGTGCCACCTGACACTAGAAATGTTGTACGAGCATCTCATCTGCTGAATACACTCTACAAAGCCATTCTTGAATATGACAGTGTTGGAGAAGCATCTGAGCAAACGGTAGGGAAGATAATTCATTCCTTAGTAGAACCACACACTGGAAAATTCAGTAACTTAAATTTCTTTATGGTGATGAAGTACACCAGCCTTTGCCTACTGAGGATTGAGGACAGATTTGCCAGCCATAATACATTACTGTTTTCTCACATGAGTTCACTCAATCTGGACAAAATTTGCTTTATGATGAAATCAGCAGCAGTGTGCTTTTAGGACTGATGGGAGGAGCTTTAGGCAGAGGCCGAGAAGCTGTTAGGGAAGAAGGAGTTTTGGAACAGCTTTTCCTCATTCTATTTCTACAGCTGCATAATTCAGTTAAAGCTGAAATGCAGGGGTTTGGGTTTTTACAGTAACTTGTTGATTATACTACTAAAAATATAGTTGATGTCATTATGTCCTTTTGTCTTCCTGTTTTCTGTGTTATAAAACCACAGAAAGTTTTATGGCTATGGCTTACTGTTCAAGAGATGTTAAGAGTGAAAAAGATGAAAACTGCTGTTTGGGTGTAAATGATGACAAAAGTAACAAGGGAAAGCAAGCACAGTGTGGGCTTACATTAAAACTGCTAAAGCTGTTGATTTTAGTTTAACATTTTATATTTAAAAATCCGTATGTGAAGTCATGTATATCTTAAAAGCTACAGTTACACAATTAAGAGGTTGGGCTTTGCCATATTGCTTCTAAGCTTAATATAAAAATGTTCAGCCATTTTTCTCGCCCCCCCACCTTTTTTTTTTTTCTTTAAATTCAGGTATCCCTTCTGTTCTCTCTCTGGGTTGAAACTGTGAGGCCATACTTACAGACAGTGGATGAGTGGATAGTCCATGGTAATTTGTTTGATCCTGCAAAGGAATTTATCATTCAGAGGTAGGGATGCTGTGCAAGTGTGAATACAAGATAGAACCTGGGAAGTAAAGGGTGTCAATAAAAGTGGGTTCCAACACTATTTTGCTGAAGTAGTATTAATTTCTTAGTGATACTTTTATAACTTGTCTCAAATTTCCCATTAGGGAAATTGCATTAAGTTTGGAGCCCTACCAGGTAGTCTCCTGCAATAGAAATCAATAGTGGGTTTTTTTCCATCTATAATAAATAATCAGCCATCTGAGTGTGTTGGCTTTTCTAAAAGCAATTAACTCTTCAAAACCATGATATTTGCAAAAAAATACTTATACTAATTATGGTTGTTATAAATCAGATGCTATTTAGAATTAAAATACTTTTTGCACATGTCGTAAACATCCTAGCTGTTAATTTTTCTTCTGTTTGAATGCTACATTTTTCTGGTCCCTCTTTTGACAGCTTGAAGTAGAAAGCAAGTTTAGAAATTAGAATTTTGCCTAATAGTTGCAAATCCATTTTACCCTATCCGCCAAACTTAATTGAACCTCTTGTCTTTTACAGCAGGTAAGTATGAAGTAAAAGAACAGCTCTAGTACTGCTCTAATAAATCCCTAGTAGCTGAGATCTTTAGCATCCTTATCATGTTGTACTCAACTTTTCTTTCCATGGTTCTGTTGTTGTGCTTTCAGTGCTACCAGCAGGAGTGGTAGCTTTCAACTTTCATCTGTATTTGTGCTTCATTTTAATTACGTAATTTAGGTTGTTTTCCATGAGACTTCAAAGACCAAGCAGTGTATCTGATGTAAACAACACAAAAAAAAAAAAATCAAACTGAACTACAAGTGGAGTTTCACCTACTCTAGAATTTTTCAGCTTTCCCAGTAGTGTTTGCTTCATTGTAGGTTTTACATAAATCTGCAAGTCAATCAGTAATACTTTTATTACTAAGGATGCACACCACTGTGAATAGTTAACTTCCTCAACAAATTTCATCACAGTTACTCTGTTTACTTTGTTCTGGGGATTTAATTGGTTATACAGTTTTTATCTCCTGTGAGCTGATTCCTTACCCTGCTGAAGCTATCATCCTTTCTAGAGGTGTTTGGATAGTTTGTGATACGTATGAGCTTACTCCATATAGTTTTGGAAGTGCTTAGTGGGTATTCCAAGAGAAAGGCAAAACATAAAGTGAAGATGATGAAACTTTATTACTAGAAGGTGCTTATCTTTGGCAAAGGGAAATCTTCATCAGCTTTTTATTTCTTCACAGAAACAAGAATGTTCCAGTTAATCACAGAGATTTTTGGTATGCTACCTACACATTATATAGTGTGTCAGAGAAGACAGAGAATGAGGAGAAGATGAGTGATAATGCCAGTGCCAGTTCTGGCAGTGACCAGGCCCCTTCAAGCAGGCAACACACTATGGTCTCTTTTCTGAAACCTGTGCTTAAGCAAATCATCATGGCTGGAAAGTCCATGCAGCTGTTGAAGAATCTTCAAAGCAAAGATGGCTCTCCACAGCAAGCAGCATCAAGAGGTGAGATGTCAGGACTATCATACCTAAGGATACCCAACAGTATGGGTGTATTTTTTGTATTCATGGTTGCATGGTTCTAGAATAATAGAGTGCTCCATGCTGAACATCAGCATCATGATTGGTAACTTCAGGTCTGATTGAAAACACTCTTCTAGTGCAAACATGTGAAAAGAGCTAAATGAATAAAGATTGAGTGTTCCCTTTGCTTTTTGTTGCTTTACGTTTTTGTTAAGCTTCTTTTCATGTGGTTGGAAAACGGGTTTTATGAGACAAAAGAAAACAGCCTCTATGTTCTAATGCTGTTTTGTTTTAATAAATAGTTGTTTTTAATTACTAAGTGTTTGAATAGTTCTGAGATAGGATGTGGAACTTTTTTTTTTTTAAAAAAAAGAACTTACTAATAATCAGATGACAGCTATTTGGGTATTTTGGGGTATTTATCTTGATTGTAAGATAGTACAACAGTTTACTCAACGCTGTTTGGGTTTTTTTGTTTTGTTTTGTTTTTTAAGGAAACGAAATAATTTTTTTGTTTGACATTTCTTGTTTAGAAGGCAGAAATAGTTAAATTATTTTGGAGACTCTGTGGGTTTATTCCCCCTTTTGCTATGAGAGTATTACCTGTTCCAGTGAATACTGAAGGGTTGTTTCAGGTGCTGAGAATAAACTGATGTTCAACTAAGGGAGGAAGCTCTCCAACAGTCTCAGAAATGTTTCATGTTTCAGACACCCATTCAGCAACCAGTTTGAACATCTGCCTGACCATGGGCGTTGGATTGGTCCTACTGTTTTAGCAATACTAATTTAAATACGTATTTTGAGTTTTTCTCTGAATAGTGGCCTAAACTTAGTATATTGAAAGGTAACAAGTAAATGTTGGACTATAAAGTAGTTCTTTTAGTTTGGGTAATGTTTTCTCTCAGAACAAAATCTTACAGTTGAACATGTTGCCCAATTTAGATGCTGAACGAAAGAGTTTGTATACACTGTTCTTGGAATCAGTGCAGTCTCGCCTGCGGCACGGGGAAGAGTCTGTTCCAGATATTATTACAGAACAGCAGGCCACAAAGCAGAGCCTGATAAAGATGCAGTCTATAGCAGAAAGGCACTTGGAACTGGATGATGTCCATGACCCCCTGCTGGCTATTAATTTTGCCAGGTAAATGAATGATCTATCTACTGTGTTGTTGAGAGCAATGTTCTGCCTGGTGACATTTGGTAGACTAAATTTTTATTGCTGCTGCTGCTGCAGACAGGCAAGCACAGAATAAAGAGGAGCACCAGCAGCCAGTGATAGAAGCTAGATACTACCCTTGTGCTTAGTTGACGAAAACCAACTAAAATCAGTGAAGAATCTGCTGCTTACATCTGTTAGGGCAGAAATGGGAGTAGACTTTAACATAACAAGCTTTTAGCAAGTAAGTGTTTTATTAGTGTTATAAAATCTAAATGTTTAAATGTGTTTGCTTGGAATTTGTACATGATGTCTTTGATTAGCACCAAGGGTATTCTTTGACAAATGCAGCTTCAGTTCTGCTGTGCTTAAATAATATAACTTTAAAACCCTTCCAAAATTCATATTAGTTGCATAAAAATTCTTCATGTGTCTCCTATAGAGATTCTAAATGTTTTGGAAATCAGCAGGAGAGATGAATTTTGAAAATCTTACTTTGTGATTACAAATAAGAAAATAGCTGTTTATCTTTTTCTGAATACTAGTTGGTGATTTACGTGTTTTCATTTCATTCCTATGAGGAGTTTGTTTTAAAGAAACCATAATTAATAGTAGATAAGACTCTATTACTTCTCTTGTTCTTTGGGACTATCCCATGTGGCAAAATTGATGGATTAAGTCAATGTCTGACTCATCCAGTCTATCAAGGCAAGTGCTGCTCTGAGCTGGACTTCCTTTTACAATGCATTCAGACAAGTAGCTTCTACTCTGCTCTCGTGAGACCTCACCTGGAGTACTGTGTGCAGTTCTGGTGTCCTCAACATAAAAAGGACATGGAA